>JADBJO010007459.1:88892-103892 GCA_016801955.1 Conus betulinus | reverse complement strand
GGAACTTAGTTCGCAACTACTCTTTAGACTGCTATAACTATAAACATAATAATAATCCTAAAGCGCAAGAGCAACTAGAAAACATGGTGGACAATCTAGATTTAACTGACATCTGGCGTGAATTAAATCCGGAATTACGCAGATATACTTGGAGGAGAACTAATCCATGTCAACAGAGTCGTTTAGATTTCTTTCTTGTTTCAGACTGGCTTTGCAATTATGTTATAGATGTTGTTGATATCTTACCAGGATATCGATCTGACCACTCCTTAATTACAGTAACGTTAGAACAAGGCAGAGAGATAAAGAGAAATTCGTTATGGAAATTCAACAGTTCGCTGTTAAAAGACAATAATTACGTAAAAGAGGTAAACGAGGTTATCCAAATTGTTACTGAGGAATATGCAGCACTTCCATACTGTCGTTGTGGATTGGCCCAAATTCCTAATTCAGAAATCCACTTTGTTATATCTGATCAACTATTTTTGGATACATTGCTTATGAAAATTAGGGGCAAAACTATATCGTATGCAACGATGAAGAAACGGAAGGACGCAGAAAAGCAGAAAGATCTAGAAAGTAATATTTCTTTACTCGAGAGGAAAGTAGTGATATCGGAACAAGAAAAGCTTGAACTTGAAAAATGTAAACAAGATTTAATTACTCTTCGAGAAAAGAAAATGGAGGGTGTATTGGTGCGTTCAAGGGCGAGATGGGTCGCAGAAGGGGAAAAAATAACGAAATATTTTTGTGGACTTTGAAAAACGTAACTTCGTTAATAAGAATATAATCAAACTTACGCGAGATGACGGTACTATTTTAAATGATAATGATGAAATTGCCCAAGAAGTTAATAACTTTTACAGAAAATTGTATTCTAAAAAAGATGCAGAGCCTTGTGAAATATTTGATTTAGTAGAAGACTTGCCAACGTTAAGTGAGAATCAGAGAACGTCTTTGGAGGGTAAAATTAATTACTTTAGAAGAAGCAGGTATTGCTCTTAAACATATGTCAAATAAGAAAAGCCCTGGGAGTGATGGTTTTACAGCCGAGTTTTTTTCAAATTTTTCTGGCTGCAACTTGGTCCATACGTTGTAAGAGCGATCAATGATGGATATGATAAAAAGGAGCTTTTCATCACACAAAAAAAGAAGGCATTATTGTATGCATTTCCCAAGGCTGACAAACCTAAAGACCAGATAAAAAACTGGAGACCCATCTCGCTTTTGAATATTGTATACAAAATAGGATCTACTTGTATAGCTAACCGATTAAAGCAAGTGCTTCCCTCTATCATCAATGAGGATCAGACCGGTTTTATTCCTAACAGGTATTTGGGAGATAATATTCGTCTTATCTATGACATACTTGATTTCATGATTGCATCCAAAAAACCAGGTTTACTTCTTTGTCTGGATTTTGAAAAAGCGTTTGATAGTGTGTAAGTTATGATTTCATGTTTAAGGTACTACACGTTTTTGGCTTTGGTCCAAGCTTCTCTCAATGGATACAAACATTTTATACAAATATTAAGTCAGCTGTGTCTTTGAATGGAAAATTAGCTGGGTGGTTCCCTGTTGTTGAGAGGGGTTGCCGTCAAGGTGATCAATTTCTCCGTATTTATTTGTTATGTGTGTTGAGATTTTGGCAAATATGATAAGACAAAATAAAGGTATAAAGGGAATTCAAGTAGGAAATACTGAAAACAAGATATCACAGTATGCAGATGACACTGAACTACTACTATTGGAGGGAGACAAAAAAAATCATTCGAGGAATCTATTTACACCATTGAACATTTTGGAAGAGTATCTGGACTCGTACTAAACGCAGCAGCAAAAACAAACGCAGTATGGCTAGGTAGTAAACGAAATTCACCTGTTAGGTATATGCAGCATTTAAACATAAAATGGAACCCTCCAAAATTCAAAATTTTGGGTATCTGGTTTACATGTGACTTAAAACATTGCGAAATCCTGAACCTTGAAGAAAAGTTTGCAGAAATCAAAACACTGTATAAAACTTGGCTCAAAAGGCAGATAACGCCACTTGGCAGAGTAGCGGTGCTTAAATCTATGATTCTTTCTTTCCAAACTAACCCATCTATGGATGTTATTACCAAATCCACCGGACTATATTACCGATGAAATCCAGAATTTTATATATAAGTTGTTTGGGGCAAAAAAACAGACAGAATCAGTAGGAAAACGTCTGTGAAAAGCGTAGGGCAGGGGGAATCGGAATACCAATCATAAAAAAAAAACATATAAATGCTGCTTTAAAATAACTTGGATTCGTAAAATCTTATTAAGTAAACACAGATGGAAGAAAGTGCTTGTTTCAGTGTATGAAAAGCAGAAATTATCAATAAACTAGGATCCAATCTGCCATGGAGCAATAAACTGAATAGCTTAGCTTCTGGGAGAGACGTATTCAACGCTTATAGAGAAACTGGTAAGATTGTTCATGTTAAAAACTGCGGCGGAGGAACTCTGTTCAGAGCCTCTGTTTTGTAATCCCAACTTAAAGATTGGGGGCAGATCAACCTTTTATAAAAACTGGATTGAAAACGATGTATTTCTGCATACGGAATCTTCTGGACGAGAACAGTGAATTTTTGAGTTTCCAGTCTTTTGTTGATAAATACAGTATCAATACAGATTTTGTTACATATAATGGTTATGTTAGTGCTGTGAAAAACTATTCGAGAGAAACTGGACTAGAATGAAATATTGTGAGGAAGGTATGACTTGTAAATTATTAACTGAAATCTGTTCAGTTTCAAGAGGAGCCTCACATTATTACTATTTATTAAATCAAGACCTAACGGAACCAGGGTTTTTGCAATAAATGGAATGCAAGACTACATAAGGAGGTTATATGGATGAAAACTTTTCACAAAGTCCGACAGATAAAAGACATTAAACTAAGATGGTTTCAAATGAGAATTATTAACAGAATATTGGCAACCAATGTTATTTTGCAAACATGGGAATTGAAGAGTCAGATAAATGCTCTTTTTTGTGAGAGAGAAAAAGAAAATATTTCAACATATATTTTGGCACTGCCAGTATGTACAAAACTTCTGGAAAGAGTTTCAAAATTGTGGTGGTAACAGAAAATGTAATATTATAAAACTGTTGCTTGATGAAAATATTGTTCTGTTTGGTTGTGATTGTAATTTTAAATCTGATAGAACGTTTGACTTAATCCTCCTGCTACTTGCCAAATTTTATATTTATAAATGTAAATGTGAAAAGAGTGTACCATCAGTTCAAATCTTTTTTGTATTTTTGAAAGCCAGATACGAAATAGAAAAGTATGCTGCTCTTTTTAACATGTCCCATGGAAATTTCGTGGCACAATGGATTCCATACTTGACGTTATTGGAGTAAAACACAAATTATCCATTGTATACAAAGGCTATGACAACGGCCAACTGTAGTTTTTTGTTTTTTTTTGTTGTTGTTTTATTTTTTATTTGTTTTTGTTTGTTTGTTTTTTTTTCGTTCGTTCGTTCGTGTGTGTTGTTGTTTTGTTTTGTTTTCTGTTGCTTACGCTTTTCTGATTTCTCTCCCTAAGGTTTGTTGTGATTTAAAATAATTCTTTATGCGATTTGATGTGCAAACAACAATAACTTGTTAATGAATTACGTCCAGTCACCTCGTTGTAATTAATCGAATATGAATGCGATTCTGTTAATCACTATCCCGTTTACAAACGTCTGTGATTTGAGGTGTAAACAACTGTCAACACTTGGATATGAGTTATGTCTAATCATTGTGTGTTATACTTAACTGAATATGCTCCTGTATTTGTGTTCATGGTGTCTGGTTTGTGCTCTCTGAATTTCGAAATAAAAAAACCTTTTCAAAAAAAAAAAAAAAAAAAAAAAAAAAAAAAAAAAAAAAAAAAGTGAGGCGCATTTTCCCCTCATTCTTTCAGTCCTCGCATCGTGTCAAGACCTATGGCTGTGTGCCAGTCAGCTCCTTTGAAGCATATAAGGGACTTGAACGTCAAAAGCTTTATGCCCAATTCATTTTGGACAAGAGTTGCCTCATCATACATTTGGAAGTGGAGTTCCTGGCGAATGGTGTATCTACCCATGGGGCGATGTGTTTGAACATCACTCTCTGCCGGCCAGTCCAGTGTAACTGACGGTCCTTCCAGCAGAGAGAGCAGCCAGACCTCTGGAGTGGTCATTCCCGTCCGACACCCAGCAGCCGGGGCAGCAGCAGCAGTGGCTTTCCATCCTCCATGGAGACAGATCAGTCTGAGCAGCTTTATTCCAGGATCTTTGTTATTGGTAACAAAGCTGATGCTCTGCTCACCTACCACGTCACTGGGAACGCCAGCAACAGCCAAGGGGGGCCACTCTCCGTAGTTCGCTGTCACCATTCTCAGTATGTGACAGGCTATCAGAGAAATGTTTTGGATTTTTATGTCACAGACGTGGCTGTCCAGGCACGGTCTGACGCGGGGAATGAGACCAGACTGCTGAGGGATGGCGAAAACGATGATGAGAATGATGACTCCAGCAGGCAAACCTCAAATGCTGCCAGACAAATTACTGAGGAAGATCTCATCGAGCGTTCCCAGTCAGAACAGGCGCTCAACGTGCAAACTGCAGGTTCTGACCAGGAGGTGGATGTCGACAGAGATTGTGACGACTTTTGCCCCATCTGTTTGGATGCGCTGCGTCGGCCCACAAAATTGAACAAGTGTGGCCATGTGTTCTGCCGAATCTGCCTGGAACAGAGCTTCCAGCAGCATCCTAGGTGCCCATTGTGCAATGTCACTTTTGCCGTGATGTCTGGCAGCATGCCTGATGGCAGAATGGAGGTGTGTGGCCGAGTGCACCCCTTGCCAGGACACGAGGACAATCACAGTATGGTCATCGACTACCTCATACCTTCTGGATTGCAAGGGTGAGTACCTGGACAATTCCTTGGCTTGGAGTCACAGCACATGAGAGATGGAGTGGTTGATCTGATTTCTTAGAGGGTCATCTTTGCTGTGAGAAATAGAGTGGTTGATCTGATTTCTTAGAGGGTCATCTTTGCTGTTCTGTTTTTTCATTTGCTTTGGTTCTTTATATTGGGTTGCAAATATGTTGTGTCTTTTCGGCTGTGTTTTACTTTAATAGGTGTTCAATTTTTTCCAGGTGCAAAAGGAACACCTGTGCACATGTTCATACAAACACAGCTACAACACTTTTCTCTCTCTCTCTCTCTCTCTCTCTCTCTCGCAGTCTCTGTCATGCATGCACTACACCCACAGGCTTGCAAGCACACATAACAAATGCGCATACTCACATAAAGTGATACACACACACATGTGCACACACACACACACACACACACACACACACACACACACACACACACACACACACACACACACACATCCAGTTAAGAATGATGTGAAACATGAGATTAAAATTAGATCAGATATTGACTTTCCTACAGGTGCAAAAACAATATCTCTCAGATTACCCTGGCAATGTATACATCTGAGCTTAGGCAAGCCACG
Organism: Conus betulinus; assembly: GCA_016801955.1. Classification (NCBI taxonomy): domain Eukaryota; kingdom Metazoa; phylum Mollusca; class Gastropoda; order Neogastropoda; family Conidae; genus Conus; species Conus betulinus. Next base: position 98,359 of record JADBJO010007459.1, on the reverse strand, counting down.
GGCATTACTGTTGTGTTGACAAAAAGTCTGTATCTGCCAGGCCCTCCTTCTTCCCTACACCCCCCTGGGAACTTCAAAGGGCCCATTTTGATATTGATCACACTATTTTAAACATGAAGGACAATATGAATATAGTGGCGAGCACTGTTAAATCTCATATTGAAGAGAAGTATCCAAATCACTTAAAAGTATACACAGATGGGTCATTAATTCAGAAAAATGTGGGCTCTGCTTATTTGAAACCTGATTTAAAAGCAGAGAAATGTTTTTCACTGGGGAAAAATAAATCAATTTTTACTGTGGAACTTACTGCAATATTAATGGCATTAAATTATCTTCTAAAATTTTCCATGATCTATGTTTCAAGCACTTTTTTGTGTTGATTCAAAGTATGTGCTTCAGGCACTGGAATCATTCAAATTGCAGAATAGATCAGAAATGATAACTGTAATTAGCAATTTGATTCATGCCCTTTCTATACAAGGCACGGCAGCTACTTTCTGCTGGATACCGTCACACTGTTTGGTTTTATTATAACGATAAAGTAAACAGAGTGGCAAAAAACAAGGTGCAAAAGGTAGTTCAGAATCTTTCAGGATGAATTTTCCACTTTCGGTTCAAGAACAATATAGTATAGTGGAATCATTTGCTTGGAACCATTTCCAGAATTCTTTTAAAAAGTCTCATAAAAAGTTTATTTACACAGATTTTAATATTGCAAACTTTAAAACACAGTCCCCCGTCAGCAGAACGTTATTGTCCCTTATACATTATAGGTGGAAAGTTGATGCTTTTACAACAAAATTTAGTAAAAATGCCTCATGCGTTTGTGGACAAAGCATCACAGTTGATCATATTATCTCATGTGCTGCTATCAAACAAATTATACTCATGCTGTCTACATATACAATTAGAAATATTTTTGAATCACCAGTATTAACCTATGAATTCTTTCTTTATCAAAGAGTCCAATAAGTAAGTACTTATAGTTTCTTACATTTATTATCTCATACCTATGAGGTTTCTTTTAAGTGAGTTAATCATGTACTACTACTAAATCTACATAAATGCACGAAATGACAATCTTCATCCGCCCCCTACCTCTCACTGTTCTCTCCCATATCGAAACCATTCTTAGTTTCTAGGTTTAACAGGAAGGTTTGGTTTGTTTGTTTATTTAATGATTTTTGTGATGATGAGTTTTTTTATTGTTTTTTGTTTTTTGTCTAATATCACCTAGAGTGTTTAGATGTTAAATTTGAAACTAACATATGCATGCACAAGCGTGCACACACACACACACACACACACACACACACACACACACACACACACACACACACATGCATGCATGCACGCACATGCATGCACGCACACATGCATGCATGCACACACACACACACACACACACACACACACTCCTAATGGAACAGAAGAGAATGAAAATGACAGCCACACCCACATGCAGCAGGCAACATGAAGAAAAACAAACAGAAGAAAAAAGAAGGTAGAGTTGCATTGTCTTTAAAAAAAAAAAACAGTTTCCTGGACAGGAGTGGCTGGCATTGCTCAAGATGAGTCACAGTGCCCACAATTAGGATTTTGTTTGGGGTGTGTATGGGTGATGTTCTTTCTTTCTTTTTAATCCAGTTCAAGTCTGTTGTCTCCGTAGTGGAAACCTCAGAGCCACCCAAGAAAGCTAATGAAAGGAAGTTTAAGGGAAGTAGACAAGAAGATAGACCTGAACTATGTAGTCAAGAATTAGCTTAAAATTAAGGTATTCCTATGCTGTTGTAAGGGTCGTGAAAAGCTGCAAATATTTTGAGTTGGTATGCTTGTTACTTGGTGTTTGAAATTCAGATATTACTCCTCAGAAGATTCTGAAGCATACTGAATATTTCAAACATTTGTCTGATCTGTATAAAGTGTGACCTTGAAAGAGTGACCTTGTCCTTCACAGCCTTGCCATCCCAATCAAGGTCAGGCCTTCTATGGTGCAATTAGTCGTGCCTACCTGCCGGCCTGCGAAGAAGGGGTCAAAGTGTGTCGCCTGCTGTGGGTGGCCTTCATGTTTCGCCACACCTTCACCATCGGCCACTCCCTGGACCTTGGCTGCGACAACGCTGTGATCTGGAATGGCATCAACCACCAAACCAGCAGGACTGGTGGCCCTTCACGGTAGGTGCAGTGACTCCTCTCGTTAAACTGAACGCACCTTGTGTTGTGTATTCATCCTCCCTTCAAAGAGTTTTGTTATTGTGTTACAGTATCTTTCGTCATGCATCCTTCCTTGTAAAAATTGTTTTTTTTTTTATTATGGTGAATAACTTTTTGTCGTATATCCTCCAATGAAAGAGTTGTTTTCATTTGTATGTTATTGTTGAAATACCTATTGTCATATATAATCTACCTTTAAAGAGAGTTTAAAGAGTTATTTTATTAGTATATTAAAGTGGTTTTTATTGTATATCCTCCATGTAAAGAGTTGTATTGTCATTTTTTTTTTTTTCTGGGACACTTTGTCATTTGTGGACTCATGTGTGTAAACATTCTAACAAGCAAGTCTATGCAATTACCCTGTGTTGATTGTTGGTGTATATACATATGCATCCGATTTGGCACCCACTTCTGGTGCCTGTATGTGGGCTCCCTCCATGGTTGCCCCCCCCCCCCACTCTCCCCCTTCCCATCTTCCTGACAGGGCAACATCTGGGTTACCTCCCCTGGTGACCCTCCCCACCCTTCCCCACCCCTTCCGCTCCCCTCAAGACCAGAGGCTCAGTCCTTGGGAATCTGTCATCAGAGCTTCCCCTGGGTCTACTGCCATAAGGGCTGAGAAGGTGACAGCCCTGATATGGCCTTTGGCGATCAGCAAGGCAGAAGTGAATGGAACTGACTAATGGGGCCATGGGTTCTCAGTCGGTCAGTTCTAGATCACCTTCCGTCACAGTCACCCATGACCCTGTCTCTTTAGTTTTCCAGGAGGACTCGGTTGTGACTGCCTCCTCTGTGCATGTGTGACACCCCCCCCCCCCCCCCCTCTAGGTCTCACCCCTTCCCCCCTCACATCAACCAGCCTTGCTGCCCGCAGTACAGTACCCCCCTCCAGGTCTCTCCCTTCCCCCCTCACATCAACCAGCCTTGCTGGCCGCAGTACAGTACCCCCCCCCCTCCAGGTCTCTCCCCTTCCCCCTCACATCAACCAGCCTTGCTGGCCACAGTACAGTACAGTACCCCCCCTCCAGGTCTCTCCCCTTTCCCCCTCACATCAACCAGCCTTGCTGGCCACAGTACAGTACCCCCCCCCTCCAGGTCTCTCCTTCCCCCCTCACATCAACCAGCCTTGCTGGCCACAGTACAGTACCCCCCTCCAGGTCTCTCCCCTTCCCCCCTCACATCAACCAGCCTTGCTGGCCACAGTACAGTACCCCCCTCCAGGTCTCTCCCCTTCCCCCCTCACATCAACCAGCCTTGCTGGCCGCAGTACCAGGGCTTGTTGCCAACCCTTTGAGATCACCTGCCTGCTGTTTCAGCTCTCCCCCCCCCCCCTCCCCCACCTCATCTTCCTCCCCTGTCCCTAAAAGGACCCACATAACTCTTATCCCCCTCTTCCCCCCCCCCCCCCCCCCCCCCCCCCCCCCCCCCCCCCCCAACCCACCCCTTGAAGCCTGAAACCCTCCAGACCTCCAGATGGCCGCATGAAGAGGTTCTGAAACAGGGTGTCCTCTCCCACCATGGCCGCTGATGAAGAGCCGTGGGCCCCAGTGACTGGGTCAGCTTGGTTCTGAAACAGGGTGTCCTCTCTCCCACCATGGCCGCTGATGAAGAGCCGTGGGCCCCAGTGACTGGGTCACCTTGGTTCTGAAACAGGGTGTCCTCTCAACATGGATAGGGAAGTGCCCCACCCCCACTCCCCTCAAATGTACCCCCTCCCCCCATCCCCCTCAGTGTTCCCCCTCCTCCCTCCCCTATTACTTGCCCATCAGTTGCGGAGAGGGGAGTAGATGTTAAGTTTTTAGTTTGTGGTGTTATCATACATTTTCCTCCTGCTTACTCATGGAAGAGGACCAGCCATATGAGCATGTATATATGATTATGAGTGTGTGTGTGTGTGTGTGTGTGTGTGTGTGTGTGTGTGTGTGTGAGAGAGAGAGAGAGAGAGAGAGAGAGAGAGAGAGAATATTGATGTACATGATGTTGTATCAGATATTCATGTTTTCTTGCTTCAGTTTTGGATATCCAGATCCAGGCTATCTGAGACATGTCACAGAAGAACTTGCAGCCAAAGGAATCACAGAGGAATTTGTGAAGCATTTCAAGATTCCGTTCTAAAGAGGTAAGGGAGTAAGTAGTACAGCTTAGTCACAGAGGAACTTGCAGCCAAAGGAATCACAGAGGAATTTGTGAAGCATTTCAAGGTTCCTTTCTAAAGAGGTAAGGGAGTAAGTAGTACAGCCAAGTCACAGGGGGAAAAAAAAGAGTGACAGGAAGATGCTTGGATTGAATTTAAATGAAAATCAGTTTGAAGAATACCTTGTCATAAGGAGAGTGTTTTGGCCAGTATCACCACAGAACACCTCTCCTTTAAACTTCTCATGCCACTCTGAAGGACGGAGGCAGACAAGGCAATTTCTGAATTTGATTGGGTGGGGTCTTCTCCTTCTTCACTCACACTTCAGCATCATCTGGCCCTGCAGTCACCAGCCATGGGCTGGGGTCACCAGCGTGGTCTGGCCTGCAGTCACCAGCCATGGGCTGGGGTCACCAGTGTGGTCTGGCCTGCAGTCACCAGACCTGGGTTGGGGTCACCAGCGTGGTCTGGCCTACAGTCACCAGCCATGGGCTGGGGTCACCAGCGTGGTCTGGCCTGCAGTGACTTGGGCTGGGGTCAACAGCGTGGTCTGGCCTGCAGTCACTAGCCATGGGCTGGGGTCAACAGCGTGGTCTGGCCTGCAGTCACCAGACCTGGGCTGGGGTCAACAGCGTGGTCTGGCCTGCAGTCACTAGCCATGGGCTGGGGTCAACAGCGTGGTCTGGCCTGCAGTCACCAGACCTGGGCTGGGGTCAACAGTGTGGTCTGGCCTGCAGTCACTAGCCATGGGCTGGGGTCACCAGCGTGGTCTGGCCTGCAGTGACTTGGGCTGGGTCAACAGTGTGGTCTGGCCTGCAGTGACTTGGGCTGGGGGTCAACAGTGTGGTCTGGCCTGCAGTCACCAGCCATGGGCTGGGGTCAACAGTGTGGTCTGGCCTGCAGTCACTAGCCATGGGCTGGGGTCACCAGCGTGGTCTGGCCTGCAGTGACTTGGGCTGGGGTCAACAGTGTGGTCTGGCCTGCAGTGACTTGGGCTGGGGTCAACAGTGTGGTCTGGCCTGCAGTCACTAGCCATGGGCTGGGGTCAACAGTGTGGTCTGGCCTGCAGTCACCAGCCATGGGCTGGGGTCAACAGTGTGGTCTGGCCTGCAGTCACTAGCCATGGGTTGGGGTCTACAGTGTGGTCTGGCCTGCAGTCACCAGACCTGGGTTGGGGTCACCAGCGTGGTCTGGCCTGCAGTCACCAGCCATGGGCTGGGGTCAACAGCGTGGTCTGGCCTGCAGTCACTAGCCATGGGCTGGGGTCTACAGTGTGGTCTGGCCTGCAGTGACTTGGGCTGGGGTCTACAGCGTGGTCTGGCCTGCAGTGACTTGGGCTGGGGTCAACACAGTGGGTCTGGCCTGCAGTGACTTGGGCTGGGGTCTACAGTGTGGTCTGGCCTGCAGTGACTTGGGCTGGGGTCTACAGTGTGGTCTGGCCTGCAGTGACTTGGGCTGGGGTCAACAGTGTGGTCTGGCCTGCAGTGACTTAGGCTGGGGACAACAGTGTACCAGTGTGGCCTGCAGTCGCCAGTCTGTCCTTGAAATGAAAATCAGTGAGGTTGGTTCAAGGCCAAGGTGAAATAGGATTGAGGTCAAAGGGTGAGGTCACCTCATATAAATGATTGTCGTGACTTGCAGACTTAAGGCAGAGAAGAGCAGAAGACAGAAAGTAACTCAGAGGGTTTGGTTGAATTCCGCCCCCTGCAGTGATACACATGCACTGTTGGGACTTCATTGCCAGCAGTGGAAGACCTGTGTCTGGCAGTTTTTATCACCAGAGTAGGTGTAGGTGTTGAGTTGGGATGGTGCTGGTCAGTTCTTTATCATGTCATTACAACCTGCTGCTAATGTCAAGGAGGTTTGCATCTTCAGAGTTGTCTTCCCCTGGATTCAAATGAGGAAGAAGGTGGATGTTTTAAGAAGATCAGCAGGGGAGGGGGGCAGGGTAGAATCATCAAACAAACTCAAAGGATGCTGTAGTTCATCGTGCATCTTCCCTGAGAGAAACGCAGTGTGTGGCTGAAGCAATGCCAGCGATGGCTATGTCGATGTGTGTGTGTGTGTGTGTGTGTGAGCGTGTGTGAGTGTGTGTGTGTGTGTGTGTGTGGAGGGGGGAGTTTGTGTCAGAAACAGTGTAGAATTTGTTTTGGGGGTACAATCTGTTTACGTGAACTTTTAGTCTGTTCAGCTAAAAACGCTCCTAAAGGAAAATGGTTGAAGAGTTTCATGTCTCAAGGGGTGGTATGGAGAAAGCTGGCTGGATGCAGTGTCACAGTAACTTCTCTTTGCAGTGATGTTGTTCTGGCTGATCAACAGACTGTCTGTCTGTTTCAGGAGGTGTTCGCCCAATTCTTTGGAGGAGAGAAATGTGCACTCTCAAAGACAAAAAGTGTCAGACATCTGCATGATTTGCCTCTTACCTGGACATTGAAAATCTGCTTTTTTTTCCCCCTAATAGACGCATTTGTCTTGCTGCTCATTGTGGTGCCATGAAAAAGTGACAGTGCCATGAAAAAGTAACAGAGTTGAGTTCTTGTCAACACTACCTGTTGTCTTATGATTTGTGCCATTGCTAGTCAGCATTCTGTGCGACGTTTTCCACCTGTTATGCAATGACATTTTCAAACTTATGCAACGAGTAGAAGTCTCAACTTTAGTTATTTCCGTCGCTGTAAAGAATATACTGCTGTTGGACTGGTGCCGATTGTGTTCATTGTAGAACGTGGAAACATGTCAGCTATGTGTATGATTCACCTTGATGGTGTGTTTGTGGTCATGAGCACACCTGTTACATGAAAAAAAAAATTTTTGTGGTCATATTCAGTCAAAATGTCATCCTTTGGAAGATGTTTTAACTTTGCTTGGCAGTTACATAATCTTTTTTTTTCATGTTTACGTCAAAATGTGTATAATATGTAGTAGTTAGTACATATCTCATGCCAGAGTTGCCATGTATTTCACTGAACAATTGCTTTTAAGATTCCTTTTCAATGCCTAACAGTTAAGTAGTGGGGGAAAGCAAGTGCAGGTTAACAGTTCTTCCATCATCAATACCTTTCTGGTTTGCTGTTGCTTTTTGATTTGTTTTGCTTTGTTTGCCTTTTGCTAGTCATCCATGCCTGTGTTCAGAGTCATTTCTGTAATGAGTGATTCGTCTTGCATTTATTTCTAGAACTTTCATTTTAGTTTCAAATTATGACTCTAGTCTTGGCATACTGGACACTGTATTAAAGTGTGCCTCCATTGATTTCTTGAAATGAAATGTATTTCACCTGCGTTGTAGATAATGCATCTCAGAAAATATGGCACCTGTCTTTTACTGTGTCTAAAACAGCTGTCTACACAAGGCTCACCAACGATGGCCATGATCAATCATTATTTGTGTCAGAAATACACCAGAATAGTGCAATGCAAAATGGCAAAAACTATATACCAAAGTTAGGAAATGTAAAATGGTTTTAAAGCAAAAAGGTAGTTATGAAATGCATGTAAGTCTAAAAACTAAACAAAAAAATACAGATAATATAGATTGCTATGACTATGATTATAATGAGACCTGATCTCGTTTGTTAGTCAGCTGGAACTCTTTTTCTGAATTGGTGAGATTTTTGCCGGAGTGATTGTTTTTCAACCCAGCTGTCAAGGTAGCCACCTTCCACCAACAGGAATGATGTCTACAGCAGTGTACATGTGTTTGATTTGCATGTTATTCATCCCACCGGCTGTTGATGGCCTGGTCTGTGTGGACAGATGACATGGGCTTCAGTGTGCATGCATGATTTTTTTTTTTTTTGCTGTCCCATCTTCTGTGCCACCTCAGTGGCAGTGCACCCACACCGCTGACACCCTGTCCACAGCCACAGCCAGTCAGTTCCGCCGCAGCCCCATCACCGGCAATCCATAGGGACCAGTTGATGTCAAGTTGTCAAGAGACAACCCACCGGAGGAGACACTGCCTGTTGCCAAGTCACTTTGGTGGTGTTCAGTGGTGCCTGTTCTGATCCAACATATGCATACCACAACCCCCTTTTCTGTTCTGTATTTGATTACGTATTTAGGTAGAACATGGTAGTGTCAGATAAAATTGGAATATTTCAGATGCTATTATAGTTTCAGATGCTATTATTGTTTCAGATGCTATTATTGACAAATTCCACTTTTGAAGGTTTGGATTCCAATTGGATATTTGTCACCAAAACACTATTGTCATCAAAACACCACTGTCTGTGTGTTTGACACACACATGTTTTCAGACATTGTTTAGGTGCATTGTAGAACAAGACATTCTCATGCCTTTGTTGACCTTCCTTCATCTTACTTACCTGAGTTCTTTCTGACTGTAGTTTTAAACAAAAATAAGTGTCGACCAGCCGCCGTGGCAAAGTGGTTAGCGTCGCGGACTCCCGGCTGGGAGGTCGTGGGTTCGAATCCCATCAGAGGCATGTGGGTTTTTCTGCCCCAACCGGCTCCTACCCAGAGTTGAGTTTGGTGCGGACTCAGTTGGGAAGACTGGGACCACGCAGTCGAGTTTCATCCACTAATGGATGCGTTTCTGAGAGTGTTGCTCAAATTTCTAGACCAACACTGCAGGTGCCTGTATCTCTCGGGCCTGGTTGACGCCGGAATATATTATGAAAGGAAGCGTAGAGTACAGCCATGTCATGTAGTCTCAGACCGAAATGGAAATCCGTAGCATCATCTTCATCATTCTCATCGATCAGCAAAAAAAAAAAAAAAAAAATGTCCCAAGTTCTGTGGCCCTTCATGCTCTGCTCTCATGGTGACCTCAGTTTCGATGTCCTCTCCACGTCTGTGGCCTTGGTTTGGTTCCGTCGGGGTCACCGGTATCGGCGAGTCCATGGGGGCTGTCGTTGGATGGAAGTGGTGGCGCCCTCCGGAAGGAGAGCTCACTCACGCCGCCTCCGCGACTAAGCAATTATTGTCGTCAGTAGGGGGCTTAGTAGGTGGTGTCCTGCGTATGTTAGATCAGAACAGGCGCCACTGAACACCACCGAAGTGACTCGGCAGCAGTGCAGTGCAGTGTCTCCTCCGGTGGGTTGCCTCTTGACGACTTGACATTGACTCCGCCCTGTGGATGTCGGTGCCGGGGCTG
>JADBJO010007459.1:78892-83892 GCA_016801955.1 Conus betulinus | reverse complement strand
AGAAGAAGATGGCGGTGGACAGGACACGCCCTCGGAAAGACCCCGACAACACCACCAGGAAAGCCCTGACCTGCAATCCTCAAGGCAAGAGAGAAAACGAGGAAGACCAAGAAACACCTGGAGGCGGACACCAGGCAGATGGGTTACGGCTGGGGAGAAATAGAACAGATTGTCCTGGACCATGGTCGATGGCGGGTAGCTATTGATGGCCTATGTTCTGGCAAGAGCAATGGGCCTAAGTAAGTCAGTATGCAGGGTTTGGGGGTTCAGAAGATAGGTTCAAACAGTAGTTCAAGGTACGTTTTAGCTGATGGGATGGTTCTCCTGCCTCAGCATACAGGCTGTAAACAGGGGTGGTGCGGAATGCACCCAAACAGAGTCGAAGCCCTTGATGGTGGATGGGATCTAGACTTTTCAGGTAGCAAGGTCTGATCGAGCCGTAGACTACACACCTATAGTCCAGTTTAGAATGGATCAGAGCCAATTAAAGATGGAGAAGAGTTTTCTTTTCAGTGCCCCAATCCATGTGTGCCACAACTCTCGGAATATTCAGTGTTTTTGACAAGCAGTTTTAAGTGTTCGATGTGACTTTTAAAGCTCAGTTTTTGTTTTTTTAAATGGCTTCTTTCACAGCTGGAAGTGGATTTGTCCAGAAAATTTTCAGGTTCAGCAAAGAACTGATGAAAATTGTGAAAATGAGTACACTGTTGTTTCGGCGCTTGAAAAGGTAACCCCATTTCCTTGGCCCACTGTTGAATCTTATCCACTGAAAGTTTGAGTCGACGCTGTACGCTGGCATAAGAGGCTCCAGCTGCATAGAGCGTGAAGTCGTAAACGAACAGAGAGGACTCAGAGCCCTGATTTACCGATTTGACAATGTCTTTAATGTTGATACCGAAGAGAGCACGAGAAAGAATGTTCCCTTGAGGTACACCCAACTCCTGGCCATGGTTGTCAGACAGCACGGTGCCGGTACAGACTTGGAACTGCCGATCAGCCAGAAAGTATTGAAGAAAGAAAGGCAGATGACCACGAAAACCAAGTTTATGAAGATCCATAAGAATTCCAGATTTCCAAGTGGTATCATACGCTTTTTCCAGATTAAAAAAAAAAGCAATCACATGTTGTTCATAAATGAATACGTTGCGGGTGGTGGTTTCCAGACAGACAAAATGGTCAATGGTCGAGTGGCACTTCCGGAACCAGTACTGTTTATTGGCCAAAGGGCCATCAGTTTCCAGCTTCAACATTATACAGGAGCTGACCATCTTTTCCATTAGCTTGCAGAGGCAACTGGTCAGAGCTACTGGACGATAGTTTGAAGAGTTGGTAAGGTCTTTCCCAGGGTTTGAAATTGGAAGGATCAGGGCTTTTCGCCAGGAGGGTGGAAAGCACCCTGTGGTCCAGATATGGTGGTCGACTTTTAGAAGGGTCTGGAGACAGCTCTCTGGTGATGTTTCAAAAGCTGATAGTGAATATCATCCGGGCCAGGAGCAGAATCGTTGCAGGTTTTCAGAGCTGATTTCAGTTCATCAACTGAAAAAGGTAGTTTGGCACTTCAGAGTTGTTTGAAGTGAAGTGTACGAACATTTTTCTCAGAGTTTTTTTTTTCTTCTCTAAACCAGCAGATTTACTTGAGGATGGTGAGTTCTATTCAATGGTGGAGGCCAGCAGATTGTAAACAGCTTGTTTGTCAGTTATCAGAGCATCGACAAGTTTCAGGTGATGAATTGACAGGTTGGTGTTTTTCATTTTGATTTTCTTGATGATGTTCCAGACCTTTTCGTGGATGTTTTAGACGTCAGCCTGGAGCAGAAGAGTTTTTTTTTTTTTTTTTTTAAGAGAAAGACTGACGTTTACTGACTTTAAAAGTGCCTCGTTTTGGTTCGGAATTATTTATGGGCTTGAGCATTGGGAGCTGAATGTCTTTAGAATACCCAACACTGAGCCTGTTTCATTCTCTTGAGATTTGTTGGCGGTCAGAATTAAACCAAGGTGTTTTAGGCAGTTGGAGTTTATTGAAAGACATTGGATACAGGTTTTTTGCAGACTTAACCAAAGTCTTAATTAGAGATTCTGCTGGGTCTTGACTTTGAAGAATGTCAGTTTCATGGAGCTCCTTTGAAATATTTGCAGCAAGAAGATTCCAGTAAGCCTTCTTATAATTAAGGTGTTGCCGAACAGTGGCGTTTTCAGCTGTTGTGGATTTTAACTGAACTGGAAAATGTCAGTTGCTTGCTTCAAAGTCGAAGACTTACTTATGACATATCATACAAACCTTGTTGATTCAGTGGAACGTAGCACTGTGAGATCGTCGCTAAAGAGAAAAAAAAAATTTTTAGTCTGTTGGTTCCCTTGCTTCACATGTGTTAAATAATGCCACAGTAACCGGCGAGAGAGAGAGAGAGAGAGAGAGACAGACAGACAGACAGATAGACAGACAGAGAGCGTTTGATGTGCAAACACTTGATCTAACGCTCACTAAAAGTACATCTTGCAAAGGAATGTTGTTATCAAGTTTCTCAAAGAAGTAGTCAAGGTGTGCGCCTTGGTAATTTTAAGCTTTTTCACATACTATGAAATGGCCCATGCTCATGAGCAGCCGAACAGGGCCATTCTTACATACAACTGTTGGCGTCCGACAGGGCTGTCTGCTCTCCCCGACCCACAACCTGTGCTTGGAGAGTGTCATGCACGAGGCCATCGAAGACTTCAACACCACCAACTCAGTTTGGGGGGGGGGGGGGGGGGGGGGGGGGACAAAACCCATACGCAATCTGCGCTTCGTTGATGACGTAGATCTAATAACGACGGGGGGGGGGGGGGGGGGGGGGCACACCCATACGCAATCTGCGCTTCGCTGATGACGTAGATCTAATAACGACGAACTCCAAGACCTAACTATAGCAGGTGAGAATGCCGAGCCAGCGCATATGGGATGAAAATCAGCGCACACAAGAACAAGAGGATGGTGTACAGCAGCAACGAAGACCAGACCGCAAACATTGCAATGAAGGGACACAAGGTAGAAGCGTTCAAATACCTTGGCTCACACACTTACTCCGGACCATGTGTCTGGAACTAGCTTCCTCCGAGTCTTCAAAATACGAATAAGTCAAAGCTTTACAAGAAATATTTCAACAAGTATTTCATGTCTCACTTATTTTGATTATTTGATGAAAATCATTAACGTCCATTCGTAAAGTCTTCTGTAAATGATAGGCGACATTGAAGACATCGTCTAAACTTGTGACCTACTCCATTAAATCGCCCATACCCACTCCCACTCTGTCTGCTATCCCCTCTCCCTCTCCTGCTACCTACCATTCTCTCTCCTCCCTCCCCGCCCCCCTCTTCTCTCTCTCTGTCTGTCTCTCTCTCTCTCTCTTCCGCTCTCTCTCGTGTGCGCGCGCACGCACACACGAACACACACGCACGCACACACACACACACACACACACACACAGGTCAGTGGTGTCGGAAGATTGCATTTGGTGGAAGGTGGGGAGGGTAACCTGGACTGACATCACTGCAAGCTTCAAATTTTTGTAAGAGATGAGGAGGAGTAACCAGGAGGGGGGGGGGGGGGGGGGGGGGGGGCGGGAGGAAGGAAGGCCCAAATTTTGATAAGAGCATTTGGGGAGGGAGGGGGGGGGGGAGATGAGATGACGCACATAACCCATGCCATTCATTTGTTTTGGCTTTAAACGTGGGGGGGGGGGGGGGGGGGGGGGATAGGTTACTCAAATCTCCCTACCTCCCCCCTCCCGTTCCACTACTTGTCATGGCGCAAGTCTATGTTCCCCCAGGTCTACATTCCCCAGGTCTATGTTCCCCAGGTCTATATTCCCCCAGGTCTATGTTCCCCCAGGTCTATGTTTCCCCAGATATTCCCCCAGGGCTACTGACGTGTCACGCTGGTCTGGACTGCAGATGTTACACACAGCACAGAGGTAATAATAACAAGAATTGAATCCCAGGTAACATAAAGGGAGGCACTTGGTCCCGCGTTAAAGTCTCACATACAAAGCAAAGGCAAAGCGCTGCAAGGTTACTTCCTCACTGCCAAAACTTTGACTTAGGAGGGGGGGGGGGGGGGGGGGGGGGGGGGGGGTCAGCAGGAGGTTGAAGATGTAAAAAAACTGGGAAAATGAAATTAAGAAAATATGAAAACTCTTCACTGGCTGCATAAGGGAACCATCGCAATCCCTTTTAAAGGCAGATATATTTGTATTGCCTGCTCCGAGGCCTTTCGTCCGCTGGGTCGGAAACTCATCAGGGAGACACGGCTGGCCACAGTCCATAATACCGTGGTGTTCTCACCACCAAGGGTGCAAAAAAAAGAATCCAATAGCACCCCCAAAAGCAGCCAGCGAAGAGTAGTAAAGGAAACCAAACGAAAGGGTGGGGAGGGAAAAAAGTTGCTGAAAAACTACAGATATTATGCAGATAGTATAAAATGTAGGGGGCAATCTTGAGCCTACGCTTGAGGATCCACCCCAAGGATGCAAGGGAGATCAGAAGACAAACACAAAGACAGACAGAAACAAATACAATAACCTCGATTTAATCAAAACGAAATTGGAAATGACACTTGAAATAAAGTCAGACATACAACAAAGACGAACAATCTTAAATAGGGGGGGGGGGGGCGGCGGGGGCGGGGGGCGCAGGCCAAAAACTTAAATTGTCTCATAGTGGAAATTGTCTTAATAGTAATGGGTGGGAAAACTTTTGAACTTAGGAGGGGGAGGGGGGGGGGGTGTTGGGGGGAGGGGCGGGGGGGGGGGGGGCGGGGGCGGTGCGCCCCGAGGGGGGGGGGGGGGGGGCCGTGGGGCGGGGGGGGGGGGGGGCGGACCCAGGGAGGTTGAGCGGGATGTAATTAAAAACGAGGGAACTGAAAAATTAGAAAACAAAAAAAAATGGTACAACTCTCAAGGATCTGAAAATCATCTTATCATGCGCTGCTAAGAAGGGAACCATCGCAATCCCTTTTACGG
>JADBJO010007459.1:10000-62500 GCA_016801955.1 Conus betulinus | reverse complement strand
GAAGAATGAGGTAAGGCTCTCTAGATGAGCTAAGACTGAACATAGCGTACATGCAGATTACCCTGCTGCCCGTAGACAGATATCGTGACTCCAGATTACGCATTAATGTCAAGGTTGCTAAGCCTGACGTACTCCCTCCCATACCAAACCTACTCTATCACAGACAACCCACACCAAGAAAACACAGAAGTTTACACAAAACACAAACTTTATTACAACACTAAATACAACCACACTTAAACCCCACAGGTATACTTACACCCCTTTTTTTTACGCTACCACACACACTCTCAATACCTCACACACTAAGCCTACACCACACCCCTGCACAAAGCTATTTCCTCCCCTCCATTGTACCCACTGCAAACCACTGCAAATGACATTGCTCCACAACCTCAGGGACAAGAGATCTATGGGAAAGCAAATACTAATAATTTGGTTGCAACAGCGTCAGAAGAGGCTGTCACAAATCCAAATCAGACAATTTAACAAAGATGGGGAAAATTCCACTAGCAAATAATTTAAGGGGTTTAACCGGGTACCCTTGAATTCCGAAACAAATAATGGGATGAAAATGCCATTCCTTTGACAAAACTGTTTTCCTTTGTCCCAATGTCTCATGTTTATTTTTCTAGTAGTTCCCTTTCCTGAAATCACAAAGCTTACTATTCTCACTTGACGCAGCACTACTTTTTTAAACCTCCTTAGCTCAAGACGGTTTCCTTAGATTTCTATCCCCATATATTCTGCCTGCTTCTTGATATATTCACATCTTTTTGTTATCAGTGTTAGGAGCCAAAATGCCACTAAACACACAATACAGAGTGGGAATTATTGCTTTATATGATTGATACACAGCAGAAAACAGACACATGATTTTTCAGCAAATTTTATCTTCTCCAGAAGTCACAAACATGACATAGAAATGTGCGAAACGGTGTTCCCAAACTATACAGATAGCAGTCTGCTTCTTTCATTTGGGAGGAGGAGGGGGTGTGTTTATCAGCGTTACACCTTTTGTATGCCATATGGAGGTTACTTATTCATGTTTGCTTTTAGCTACTATTCTATTTTCATTAAACATAATTTTGTTCCAAGCCCATGCTAACCATACTCCATAGCTGATGCTTTAGGCTCAGATGCACAGAGCGCATAACATTCTGGCATGATGCGCAAAGCATAATCGGATAGCTGCCCACCTCATTTATGCCCCCTATGTTCAAAATTCCTTACAGTACCGAGCCACTTTCAGCCCCAGAATTAAACATGATTTGCCATCACAGATGTTGGGCTACACTTGATTTCTGGGGGGGGGGGGGGGGGGGGGGGGGGGTAGAGTTGGAAGAGAAGGGATGGTTATGGAGTAGGATGTAGGTAATAGAGGGAAAGTTGTTATGCATAATACATAAGGGAATAATTATGATCTATTGACGGAAAAAAGTGAAACGAGTAATCGGAAAGCAGCTTTCTAGTAATTGGTTATTTTCTGTTGTGGGAATAAATGTGTACATAACCAAACAAGCCCTGTGAGAAATTCAAAGCATGGAACAGAGATTTTTTTTTTTTTTTTTTTCCTCTTTGACACGTGTATTGTCCACAAGGCTACATGAGCACCTCTGACTACCTCTCCTTTGCTGTGCAGACATTACGAGGACTTGGCTCCAGGAGTTCAATTCCTGCTTCAGCCAGCCAAGGATTTCAGTGCCTCATGCCTTGATGCCTGACTACACTAGTGTCTGCTGTTCCCATTCCCTGTGTGCACCTCTTCCTCCTCAGGCACATGGGCATCTGTCACCGAACCCCTGATAAGGCGCCAAGGATCCAGACCCTCTGTGTGTGTTACTGATTCTGCCATGAAAAATCTCAAAAGAAATCAAGTAACAATTTTTGTGTGTGTATCCTTTTTGGGTTTCTCCTGTGAAATGGTACCGATCCAGTCTGTGTAATATATGAATGGATGTGCCCGTCTTCATCGCTGGCATACTGATTTGTGGACTTGGTAGGATATGTATGTTACTGTGTGACATTTGGGGTGTTGTATCATACATCCATAACATGTGTGATGGGCTTTGGGGTTGATTTTTTTTCACTTGAATAAAGTATACTTTGATATGTTTAAGGTGGCTAAAAAATATTGTTTCCACATCAGACTTCCCATCTTCCATCTGCTATTCCATTTCATTGTGTTGCCCGTTTTCATCCATTTGCCTGGATCAGCCCCCGGCCCCCAAATTCCAAATAGAAATCTGAGCACAGTCACATTTCTGCTCCACCTATGGAAATATGTATTTCCCATTCTTTCACAGTTCATGATACACGGATATTGATATTGGGCTTGTTTGTAATCTATCCATATTCCCAGACAATCCACCTGGACTTTTTAAACACCACATACTGCTCTGATCTTGCTTGTTTTGCTAAGGACTCCAGCTGCTATCTATCTGGCATGCACAGCTTTTAGGAAGGAAGGTGGGAACTGGGAGAAAGTCAATGAAACGACCAAAAGTGGCTAAAAACATAAAATATGCGTCACTGCATCAGAAAAAGGGGCTGGAAATTTGCAGGAATGGGAAGATGATAAACGAGATGAGAAGGATGGTCAGTGAAGAAGGATATCTTCATGGAAGGATTGGAAAATAGAAAAACAGACAGAAGAAGAGAGAAGTGTGCTGAGAAAAAGATCACTTGAGACGATCACTCACAGGGAATATTAGGCCAGATGTGAAGATCAATATTGATGAAAATGAGATGGGTCAGAAAGCCGTTAGAAAGTAAAAAGAACTTTAAGTTGGTGTCCACTCTCCAGTGTCTGTGTGCCTATGTAATTGTTATGTATTATTTGTGGCATTAACACGCTTTTCATTATCTTTTGCCCCATTTTTTGTTTCTTTTGAAAAATCAATGAAATGCCATTTGTTTGTAGCACAGTCTAATTTTATATTCTTAAGATATTGACAGTTTAGCTAAATCACATACAGATGCTGTTTGTTTCCTTTTTAGTTAAAGATTTTTTTGTGTGTGATCCAATTTTTTTTTTTAACGCAACAGTATTTTGTGATATTGACAGACCAGAAAAGGCTTTGTTTTGTAGGCTGGATCATAATGATTACAACTCAAAAAGAAAGAAAGAAAAGAGAATGAAAACTTGAAGCCTGTTTGTCTTTGGGGTATAATCAACAAAATTCAAATGGATTCCAACCAGTTTTTTTTTTTCTTGTCCTCTCCCTTCATCCCTTGTTTTCCCACTCCTCTTCCATTTTCCTTCCACACTTTCCACTGTCTACCAGACCGTTCCTATTTCCCCTTTGCTGACCCTGTAACTGAGTCCAGTCCTTAGTTGTTTTTTTTTTTGCCACCACCACCCCTTTAGTTCCCTTCCCACCCCTCCCTACATGTTGCACCCCTCATTACCATCCACTTCTGTTCATTCCTTTCACATGTCTTATCCAGATTTGGCCACCGTAACCCAGTGTCATATCCTATTCCCTCACCTTCCATGCTTGCGTGAGAGAGTGCGTGCGCGCGCACACACACACACACACACACACACACACACACACACACACGTACACTCTCCCTAAACATGTCCCTTCTCATTTCCAGCATTGTCATGGCTACCCCAACTCATTCCCCCTTTCATTTTCCCATCCATTCTTTTTTCATAAAAGTGGGAACATAAACTGGAATGGCCCCATGCCTTGTCACTGCCATTGGTTGTAGACTCGCTTTCCTGCCATGCTCGCCTCTTCATATCCTCACCGACCAGCCCTACCCACTGTCACACCTTGTGAAACTGTAGACTGTCTTCCCTTCCATGCCCACCTCTTCATATCTTCACCGACCACCCCTACCCGCTGTCACTCCTTGTGAGACTTGTAGACTCTCTTCGCTGCCATGTCCATCTCTTTTCTAAATGACCAGCGCTGTGTACTATCATACCTTCAGGTCATGGACTCCATTCATTGCTATGTCCATTTCTTCCTGTCCTAACTGGCCACCCCTACCCATGGTCATATCTTCTGAGGTCATGGGCTCCATTCACTGTCATGTCCATCTCTTTCTATTCTAAACGACCTCCCTTATCCACTGTCATACCTTTTGAGCTCAAAGACTGCCTTCCCTGTTATGTCCATTTCTATCGTAACCCACCACCCCTAGTCACTGTCATACTGTCTGTGTGTGTGTGTGTGTGTGTGTGATTGATGTTCATGGTGAAAATTCTGATCTTTATTGAGAATGAACTCCAGTTTCTGCAGCTCTATTCAAAACCTCTTAATTCCATTTCTTCTTCCAGTTAATCTCGTACTTCATTTTTTTTTTTTTATTTCATTCCATAGCCTTACTCCGATTAACATGCATACAGACCCTCCAGCCATCTGCTCCCTCCCTCAGCTCTTTTCAATCTCCTTTGTCTCATTCTCGCACTTGGCCCTACGCACACTTTTATTGTCACCTCCCTTACCGTCTATAACTTCTCTTTTCCTCACTTCTCCAGTTCACATGGCTGTTTATCTCAATGGCAAGGTTTCACTCTTTCCTGTTCTGTGTCCTCCAGAGTTCATTGTTTGCATTTACTTCTCATTTCAACAGTCAGGTTTTACCATTGTCACTGTCCCTTCTGCAGTTTCTGTCCCCTTCCTCTTCCACACATTATGCAGTCTTCATTGTTAAGTCCCTTTGAGCTTGAGGTCATTGGTTATTTGCAGTGTATTGCTGCTTTTCTGTCCATTGATGCATGGACGTTGATGCAACGTGTCAATATCCACTGTTCTACCTCTCTCCGGTTTTACCAACCATTCCCACAGCTGTTCCAACACATTCTGCTCAAAACCATTTGCATTCCAGTTCCTCTTGTAATCATGGTTATGCCATTTTCGTGCTTTTCATCCTTTGCTACTTCTCATCTTTCACTAATTTTTTGCTGCAAGTTTTTTTTTTTCAGCATTCCGATCGACCTTCCAGCTATCCCATCCGTGTCTTTGAATTTATCTTCTCTCAAAATTGGCACTTTCCCACAAGTGTTTGGTATATCAAAAGATTCTTCCCCATTTTCTTTTACTTGCATTCGGTTCACTACTTTTCCTTTGGCAAAACTGTTTTCCTTTGTCCCAATGTCTCATGTTTATTTTTAAGTAGTTCCCTTCCCAAAATTGCAGAGCTTACTATTCTTACGTGATGCAACACTACTTGGGTTTTTTTTTTTTTTTTTTTGTTTTTTGTCTTTAGCTCAAGATGGCTTCCTTAGATTTCTATCCCCTATATTCTGCCTGCTTCTTGATATATTCACATCTTTTTGTTATCAGTGTTAGGAGCCAAAATGCCACTAAACACACAATACAGAGTGGATATTATTGCTTTATATGATACATGGGAGCAAACAGACACATGATTTTTTCAGCAAATGTATCTTCTCCAGAAGTCACAAACATGACATAGAAATGTGCGAAACGGTGTTCCCAAACTCTACAGATTGCAGTCCGCTTCTTTCATTTGGGAGGAGGAGGGGGTGTGTTTATCACTGTTACACCTTTTGTATGCCATATGGAGGTGGGACCTAGGTGGTTGGGCGCACCACTTATTTGCCAGCTCCATGGCAGTACCTCCCCTCCCACCTTTCTGCCACCGTTCCATTTTGTTCTGGAAACTGAAAAGTTTTGCTTAAATTTGGGAACCTTTACTTTTTGGACCCATTTTGAATCTTGAATTCAAAGCTGTCACCGTTCATCTCCTATCCATTATCACCACTTCCCATGTTTCCACCTCAACTTAAATTAAATCCATTCAGTCTCTTACAATTCCTGATTTCTGTAACTTTCTTTTTACATTGTTAACTTCCATTTTTAACACCTACAACTTTAAATTAAGTCCCTTTGAGCTTGAGGTCACTGGTTATTTGCTATGTATTGCTGCTTTTCTATCCTTTGATGTGTGGAACTAAACATGTGTCAATATCCACTGCTCTACCTCTCTCTGATTTTATCAGCCATTCCCACAGCTGTTCCAACACATTCTGCTCAAAACCCAGTTACATTCCAGTTCCTCTTGTAATCGTGGTTATGCTACTTTTCTGCTTTACATCCTTTGCTGCTTCTCATCTTTCACTAATTTTTCACTGAATCTTTTTTTCAGCATTCCAGTCGACCTTCAACTATGCCTTTCATGTCTTTAAGTTTGTCATCTCTCAAAATAAGCACATTCCCACAAATGTTCGGTATACCAAATCATTGTTTCCCATTTTCTTTTACTTGCAGTTGATTAGCTACTATTCCTTTGACAAAACTGTTTTCCTTTGTCCCAATGTCTCATGTTTATTTTTCTAGTAGTTCCCTTTCCCGAAATCACAAAGTTTACTGTTCTCACTTGACGCAGCACTACTTTTTTTAAACCTCCTTAGCTCAAGACGGTTTTCTTAGATTTCTATCCCCATATATTCTGCCTGCTTCTTGATATATTCACATCTTTTTGTTATCAGTGTTAGGAGCCAAAATGCCACTAAACACACACAATACAGAGTGGGAATTATTGCTTTATATGATTGATACACAGCAGAAAACAGACACATGATTTTTCAGCAAATTTTATCTTCTCTCCAGAAATCACAAACATGACATAGAAATGTGCGAAACGGTGTTCCCAAACTATACAGATAGCAGTCTGCTTCTTTCATTTGGGAGGAGGAGGGGTGTGTTTATCAGCGTTACACCTTTTGTATGCCATATGGAGGTGGGACCTAGGTGGTTGGGCGCACCACTTATTTGCCAGCTCCATGGCAGTACCTCCCCTCCCACCTTTCTGCTGCCCGTTCCATTTTGTTCTTCTGGAAACTCGAAGTTTTGCTTAAATTTGCGAACCTTCACCTTTTGGACCCACTTTGAATCTTGAATTCAAAGCTGTCATCGTTGATCTTCTTCTATGCATTATCACCACTTCCCATGTTTCCACCTCAACTTAAATTAAATCCATTCAGTCTCTTACAATTCCTGATTTCTATAACTTTCTTTTTACATTGTTAACTTCCATGTTTAATGCCTGCAACTTTTAATAAAGTCCCTTTGAGCTTGAGGTCACTGGTTATTTGCAATGTATTGCTGCTTTTCTATCCATTGACGCGTTGAACTAAACATGTGTCAATATCCTCTGTTCTACCTCTCTCCGATTTTGCCAACCATTCCCACAGCTGTTCCAACGCATTCTTCTTAAAAACTAAATTTGCATTCCAGTTCCTCTTGTATCGTGGTTATGCCACTTTTCTGCTTTACATCCTTTGCTACTTCTCATCTTTCATTAATTTTTCACTGCATTTTTTTTTTTTCAGCATTCCAATCAACCTTCAACTATCCCTTTCATGTCTTTAAATTTATCTCCTCTCAAAATTGGCACTTTCCCACAGATGTTCGGTATACCAAATCATTCTTCCCCCCATTTTCTTTTACTTGCATTCAGTTTGCCACTTCTCCTTTGACAAAACTGTTTTCCTTTGTCCCAATGTCTCATGTTTATTTTTCTAGTAGTTCCCTTTCCTGAAATCACAAAGCTTACTATTCTCACTTGACGCAGCACTACTTTTTTTTTAAACCTGCTTAGCTCAAGACGGTTTCCTTAGATTTCTATCCCCATATATTCTGCCTGCTTCTTGATCTATTCACATCTTTTTGTTATCAGTGTTAGGAGCCAAAATGCCACTAAACACACAATACAGAGTGGATATTATTGCTTTATATGATACACAGCAGAAAACAGACACGTGATTTTTGAGCAAATTTAAGCTCTCCAGAACTCACAAACATGACATAAAAATGCACGAAACGGTGTTCCCAAACTGCACAGATAGCAGTTTGCTTCTTTCATTTGGGAGGAGGGGGGTGTGTTTATCACTGTTACACCTTTTGTATGCCATATGGAGGTGGGACTCAGGTGGTTGGGCGCACCACTTATTTGCCAGCTCCATGGCAGTACCTCCCCTCCCACCTTTCTGCCGCCGTTCCATTTTGCTCTAACTCAAAAGTTTTGCTTAAATTTACGAACCTTCACCTTTTGGACCCATTTAGAATCTTGAATTCAAAGCTGTCACCGTTCATCTCCTATGTAACATTTAGCTAGGAATGAGGAGGAGGATGGGTGCACCACTTTTTAGTCCCAGCTCACTGTAATATTAACTTTGCATCCGCATCAGCTCCTGCCTGAAACAATAATAGTTTTCACACTGCATTTTGTTCCGTGGCCAGCCAGACTGTAAATGTAAACTCAACAGTGCTTAAGTTCCTGTTTATGTCCGGTCTTTTCCAACCACTGTCTTTCCATTTTACTACTTGTTGTTTACTGACATGCAAGACATCCTGTCTTAAGTTTTCATCCTTCTCTTTTCTCTTCAAATCTCAGGTGTTCATACCTTTCTAGTAAACTCTTCATTCCATTCTTTCCCACTTACTTGGTGCCGTATCACCACTCCCCATGTTTCTACTTCAACTTGAATTAAATCCATTCAGTCTCTCTCACACTTTCCTATTTCTATCATTTTCTTTTTGCATTGTTAACTTCAATTTTTAACGCCTGCAACTTTTCTTTCATTCTGTTTGACTTGTACTCAAAACAGATCTCACTCTTTGCTGGCTCCTAATCTTCATACACTTGCCTTCTGTCGCATTGCCTTCCCACACCAACTCTTGACATTTTGCCACTCTCATGACTGGTCCACTACCCACCATCCTCAGGTTCTTTCCAAATTCATGTGGATCCTCTTACATTTGTGTCTACTCCAGTTGCTGTTCTTCTCTGTCCCGTTTCCTTCCTGTCCCTATGATACCCTGTCCAGAGTCATTCTGTATTGTCATCCTCACCTGTCTCCTTCCCACACCATTCCCCCAGCATTCCAGCTCTCAGTATCCACCCTGTTCAGATCCCACCTTCCATTCCCACACCTGTTCACCCCATGATCAATGCTGTACAGGACCATCCACATTTCACTTCCTCTGTCAGTCTTTGTTGCTTTCCAATCATTTTCCATGGCATCCTCTCAAGCCAGTTCATTCCATTCCTTCCTTTCACTCATTCATACTTCTTTATTTAACTCTAAGTTACTCGTTTCCATTTTTCTTTTCGACCAGTCCAGCCCCATTTTCCTGTATCCTTGCTGTCACAATTTTACTTTCAGATCACACCCTTCCCTTCTCTCACTCTCCTCTCTCTCTCTCTTGGTTCCTTCTACAGACAAAAGATCAAAATCCTGAAAGCAAACAAAAACTGAAGGAGTATTTGTTGGGGAGGATTTCTCACCAACTGTCTCTGAAGTAAGACGGAAGTTGAATCCATTTCTAAAGAGGCCAGAAGCAAGGGCAAACAAGTATGTATGATCTACGATCATTTGCTTGTCAATGGCAAGAAGTTTGCTCTGGATGCTAACGACTCTATGAGAATAAAATATGACTGCTGAAGAAGGAGCATCAGAGCTCTGAAAGCTCAAAATGGTGTTTCCGTGTTTTTTTTGGATCATATGACTCTCTGAGAGAAGTGAGATAGGGTGTTGGCCGGCCCATTAGACAGAATGATCTCATGAAGGGGTAAAGTTTTTGGGGGGAGCACAGAGGTTTTGCTGACACAGAGGTTTTGCCTCTTTTGCTCATGCACTCGCTCTGTGGCAACGAGCAGGGCACGTGGAAATCAGGCTTTCGCTGTATTGGTGGAGAATTCCCAAGTTATTAGTTTAGATTCTTGTTCACGTTCACGTGTTTTGGTTTTCTCGTGCCTCGTTTAGTGTCATGGAGAAATGGATGTATGATGGTTCTCTTATGCCCGTTGTAAACGTTTATAAATACCTAGGCATATTTTTTCTACTCCCCTGAGTTTTGTTGCCGCTTGTAGAGACCTTTCTAGTAGAGCTAGAAATGTGTTGTTATGTGTTATGAAGAAATTGTCTGTATTAAATAATAACTGCTTAGAAGTGTTTGTCCAAATTTTTGATGCACATATACAACCCATAGTGCAGTATAGTTCAGAGTTATGGGGCTTAGATAAGAACGCTATTGTTCATTGTGAATGGTTCATGTAACTGGTTTAAAAAAGTTTTTAGGTGTGGAGCGTAGAACTCCAACTGATTTAGTGTATGGTGAAACGAATAAACACCCAATATACATAAATTCTACAGTTAAAAATGTTTGTTACTGGTTAAAGTTGTTGAAAGTGAATAGATTACCACAAAAAGTGTATAATACATTATTTGATCTTGATTCAAGAGGCAAAATGAACTGGGTTTCAAACAGACATATTTGTTTCTCTGAGCTGGGGCTAGGGTATGCATGGATATATCAAGGAGTAGGAAAAGAAAGTAAGTTTATTCAAGCAATTCGACAAAGATTAATTGACAGTAGATGGCAAACATGGGAAAGCCATATTCTGTCAAGTAACAGGTTTGATGTATACAAAAAGTTTATAGTTCCTCACATTTAATTGAAAAGTACCTTCTATTCAATATGAACAGATATTTACGATGTATCTTTACTAGATTTAGATTTGGACTCTCTGAAATAAAAGTGCATGCTAATTGCTACAAAAAGGTAAGCTGCGACAAACTGCTCTGTCCGCTTTGTAAGGAATCAATTGAAGATGAAGTTCATTCGGTCTTGCAGTGCCCAGCTTTTAATGATCTCTGTGTGCAACTGATACCTAGGAAATTTTACAATCAACCATGCGTGTTTTGTTTTGCCTAGCTAATGTCATCAAAGAAAGAGAGTGTGATTAGGAGTTTAGTTCTTTATATGTATAAAGCTTTTCAGTTCAGAGAAACAATTTTATCATGATCTTTTATATCGCATTGGTAGGGACTTGTGATTTTGCTGTCTTTATTATAATTATTTTTCGGTAATATTGTTATGGGGCTATGGCCTTAAATGATTAAATCATCCAAATCTGAATCTCTCTCTTAGTACTTTCCTTCCCTTCTCTTCTCTGCTCTGTTAACTTTCCACATTATCTTCATTGTGTCCTCATGTAGTCGCAAAATGACCTAGTTATTTTCATGGATGTTTGAAAAGTAATTCATGCAATAGACAATATGCTGAGAAAACATGCAAACTCTACCAAGATCATTCTTTTTGCAAGAAAGTGTGGGGTGCGCACACACACATGCGATCACCACGCCACCGCACAAAAGTGGCATCATTAAAAGTTGTTGACATAAACCTTGCATGGTGGAGCAGCATGTGAGCTCCAATATTGTGCAGACATTGAATGAATAACTTTTTGCAAAAAGGTGATGGCAGGTAAATGAGCAGGTGTGCTCATACTCTGAACCAACATACAGTTTACTCTCTCTCCCAAAGGGATTGTTTCTGTTCACAGGTACCACTGAAAATAATTTGCGACTGTTAATGATTGGGACAGACTATGTCGGTGTATACAAATGTCCACATATGAAAGATTTATGATGTATTCATGCAGTGTAAGTGTGTGAGCCAGTGAATTGCTTATATATCATATTTACTTTCTTGGGGGGGGGGGGGGGGGGATGGTATTATTCAACTAAATTACCCAGAAAAATTCACCATGTCCTGCAATACTAAGAATGTCCATTCCCAACAGTCAGTACCCTTTCTTTCTGAAACTGATGTTTACTATTCCTCATCTCATTCAAAGGCAACATAGTTGTAGATTTGATGGCAATATTCCAAAACTTTCAGCTCTCCAACACAGTTCAAAGTTGCAAAAGTTGTTCCTGTGTACAAATCTGGTAATCATTCCCAACAACCAATGACAGACCAATACCTATCTTGCAAGTATTAGAAAGGACATAGAGACACAATTATGATGATCATATTACGTTGTACATCTATTGAGTGAGAGTCAGAGAGACACAATTATGATGATCATATTACGTTGTACAATCTATTGAGTGAGAGTCAGTCTGGTTTTAGAAAAGATCATTCATGTCATACAGGAAAAAAAAAAACTTAGTAGGGTTACTGACATATGAAAATCAATGAAAATACATTCTGTGTGGGCATTGTTGATTTTGTGAAGGATTTTTTCAGTCAATCATTATCATTTAAAAAAAAGAAAATGCTTTTGGGGTGCTGTTGGATTCCCTTTTTGAACCTTTGGTGATGAGAATACCACAGAATTGTAGACTGTAGGATATCCCTATTTGATGATGCCAACGGAGCACAGCCACAATCAGCCATGCCTCCCTGATGAATCTGATCCTGCAGACGAAAGCCCTGGGAGCAGGCGATATGAAAAGTTCCGTCTTTAGGATGGGTTACTATAGTTCCCATGAACTGCTAGTGAAGGAATTTATATTTACAATATATTTTCCTGACTTTTCGTTTTCAATCTCTTTATTGCCCTTTACCCCCATCCCCCCCTTCACTGCCTTTTTCCCCATCAAATCATTAATGTAATGATGGAGGAATTGTTAGCCTGCACTTGCTTTCTCTCATTACTAAATTGTTTTTTATATATATTTATATATATATATATATATATATATATATATATAAAATAATTGTATGGCATGACAGGAAAAATTCTCGAGTTCATGATGTGTGAAAGGTTTTATTTTATTTATTTATTTTTTTTTTTAAATGACTGGTGGGTTGATTTTAAAGGGTGACAGCCCTGATGCGGCCCTTTGCGGTCGGCTGGGCTATAAGCAACATTATGTTATCTCGAGTTCATCATTCCCAGACAGTCGTCTGCAATTTGTCAGTCTTAATTCTTCAACATCTAATACATTACCTGTCAGATGTGGAGTTCCCCTGGGCTCAGTTGTAAGTCCTTTCCTACTTTCTATGCACACAATCTCCCTTTTCATTTTGAAGGATCTTCTGACCTTTTCTGTGATGAAGTCACAATTTATACAAACAGCTTTAAGTTGATTGAAGGATGTGTTTGCTATCAAAAAAAAAAGTGCATGCAAAAAATGTGTACCTGGATTAGTCCTGCAAACTATTTGATTGAAAATTTAGCATGAATTCTAGAAATTTTTAACAGCTCATGCTACCCTACCCAGAATTGACCTGTTTCACACAAGCCTTTGGTAGTCTGGTCCCCTTCCCTGGAACTCGCTTCCACCTGAGTGTAAGTGCCATTGAAGCTCAGATCTTACAGAAGAAAATTGTTGAAGTATTTTGCACACTTTCACTAGCTAACTTTCACTAGCTAAATAGTTATGCAGAATGATTGATATTATCAGTGCATATCCACATAATAATCAATATCATTGTATATCCACATGTGTTACTAGCACATCATCACCAATGTACACTTGCTTTCCTAAAGTGATGGTTGTTTTTCAAGTACTGTCTCAAAATGTTTTACTACAATACTGTGAACGATTGGGCATGCTGTATCAGTTTACGCAAATATCAGTATGTGAAAGATGTTTAATGTACTCACCCAGTGTTTGAGTGTAAGCCAGCTTACTGCTCTGTAAAATCATTTGTTCGGGGGGGGGGGGGGGGGGGGGGGGGGGGGGGTTCTCTATAAAGTGAACAGATGGATTTTTTTTTTTCCCCCCCCCCCCCCCCCCCCCCATTAATGAAAAAAAAAGTTTTTAAAAAATTTACGTTTTTTTTTTTTTTTTTTACTTTATGCTTTCCCTTCCTGTCTGTTTTTTGTTTATAATATTCACACATATTTGAATCTCTCTCTCTCTCTCTCCATCCTCAAAAACATCTATTCCCTACTGCCTTCAAAACCTTGCATCATCAGCAACAACGTTGAATATGAATATATACTGGTGCACTTGAACTTGGTTGCCAGATGAATCGTTGTTCGTTCCTCCTCCTAGGCTGTGTTGATACGATTTTGGTGATGCCTCCTGTATCTTTTTTCTGCATTGGAATTATATGACATAGCTGTGTGCAACAGCTGCTTTTATTATGTATGTATATTTTAATACTGATATGAATCACAACTGTTCTTACTACACGTTGGTTCTACATTGTGTAATAGTGTTCTGTTTTAGTATTCTTAGTCCCTAAAGGAACAGTTTTAGTATTTTTAGTCCCTAAAGGAACAAAGGCCAGATGAAAAAAAAAGGTATCTTGCTTGTTATCTTTGGAATAAATATTATCCAAGCGAGTATCCAGTAGTGGCAGGGGTTTTGTTTTGGTCAGTGAGGGCTGCTGCTAATACTGCTAAATGTTGTTTCCATGGGGAGAGCAGTTTTCCCCAATGGTTTGTTGAAAGCTGGCATGGTAGTGTTCGTGCACAGAACACATGCTAATTCTGTGTGCATGTGGGTATCCAATGCTCAGTGTATATCATACTCTTGTATACATGGTACATAGAAGATTGCATACGCACATGTGCACTGGCTACATATATCCACTGAGCACTACTTGCATGCATTCACCCCATGTCCATGTACTGCTCCATGTATGTGTGTGCATGGGCAAAATGCTCTGTGTACATTGCACACGTGCATACACACACACACACACACACACACACATGTACTTCAAGTGTTACATAGACACATACTAGATGCATGTTATTTTCTGCCTTTTTAGACCCTTCTCTTGTTCTCTTGTCTTTGTTGTGGAACTTGTATAATTTTTGTTCTTGTAGTCCCTCTTCCTTGTATAATTTTTGTTCTTGTAGTCCCTTTTTCGTGTATAATTTTTTTTTCTTATAGCAGTTTGACGTGTCATCTTTTTTGTTACCAGGCAATCAATGAATGAAACGTTTAGTGGACACTGACTGTGCAGAAATGTATTTTTGTGACACTGAAATGTTTCTATTTTTTACTCTGATGCTCTTGGCACAGCCTTTTTTTTTTTTTTACAGGCATCAGATGCAATTGAGCTACCATACTGTAACTGCATTTTGTTTTTCGTTGCTTTTCTGGATATGTTTTATTGTGTGTGTGAGTGTGTTCTGTTTGTTTGTTTTTTGGTATGACTTTTTTTTTTTTTTTTTTTTCCATAGAAAAAGCCGTTTTACCAATGGTGTATTGAGCCAGCATATTTGCTTGTGTGTAAAATACCAGTGTATATGTGTGTAATGCCCTGTATACATCTGGGTGTCTAGGTAATGTTTATAGAAGTTGTACAGAAGATTGCCCACACACACGTACATCGAGCACTAGATGTGCATATACACAGAGCAGTACACGCATATATACAGGCATTGACTCTGTGTCTATGTAATGCTCAATATGGGTGCACACTTGCAGTTTTCTGTGTCGTACCCTCTTCCCCTTCCCCTCTTCCTACTCTGCTCCACCTCTTCGGGAGCAGGCATGTATGTGGTCAGCCTACTTTGAAATAGTACTCTGGTTCTGATTTACTTACAGATATATTACCTTACTCACTTATACACACCATTTGATATTTACAAGAACTGCACATTGGCGAGATGAATTCGTTTGACATGATCATAGACAATTGAATCTGTGACATGTTACTGAAAACCTGATAATTGCCCCCCCCCCCCCCCCCCCCCCCCCCCCCCCTGTGTGTGTGCATGCGTGTGTGTGTGTGTGTGTGTGCTGGGGATGTATTTTGGGGTGTGAGCGTGTTTTTTGTGTGAATGTTGGGTGGGGGGGAGGTGGGATTGGTCATGGAGTCTATATTGGTGCAATGCTTAACACTGAAACATTTTGTTAAACTGGCAAATTCTGATGTGTTCTCTGTTTAGGACCTGTGCCAGCCAGCTGCAATTCATTTAATGATAATCAAAGACAGGCAGAGTTAAGGATTGTTGGATTTCTCCAGTAGTACCTAACCACAAAAAAATCCTGAGAAAGGCCCAGAGCCAAAATGTTGGAAAGAAAGACTTGTTCGTTTGCTTTTTCATTGTGTGAACAATTATGTAGTGGGGGAAAACAAGTGCAGGTTAACAATTCTTCCATCATTGAAGAATTTGAAAAAAAAAAAAAAAAAGTGAAGATGAAGAAATGTATATTATAAATATGAAAACCCTTCACTAGCCGCATGTATGTATGTGTGTGTGTGTTCGTGTGTTCCGAGGCATTCACATTTTGAAGTGCACATGAAATCAAGATTCATCAAGGGGAAGGCAATTCTCGAACAAAAGATTTCCTCTGCTAAGGGTCACCAAGAGGTATGTGCACATTTGAGCTCCTGGCTACACACATACTTTTTTGTTTTTTTTTTTTTAACAGTAGTTTAAGGCACACCAGATTTCTGTTATCTGGCAGTTAGCAAAACTTTGTGAATGCTGTCCAGAATGGATACTTACAGTCCACTCCTGTATTTGCCCATGTGGCCCATACACACTTTGTGTGGCTTTTTACTCCCTGTGCTCTTAGCACAGCCTACTTTGTAAGCTTAACATACAGCTGGCCACCATGTCACAATTGCATATTGTTCGCTTCTGTACTGGATGTTTTTTTTTCCATGGGCCCAGTTGTTTAGTGATGCGACTTTGTTCCTTGCTGGACTTTGACAGACAGCCCCAGGAAAGGCGCTGTGTGGTCAGTTGGGCTACAATGGTCAGAACTTGACCATGTGCACTGCTCTGTGTATGTCTCCATGTATAGAACTTGACCATGTGCACTGCTCTGTGTATGTCTCCATGTATAGGGCTTGACCATGTGCACTGCTCTGTGTATGTCCCCATGTATAGAACTTGACCATGTGCACTGCTCTGTGCATGTCTCTCCATGTATAGGACTTGACCATGTGCACTCTGTGTATGTCTCCATGTCATTGTATAGAACTTGACCATGTGCACTGCTCTGTGCATGTCTCCATGCATAGAACTTGACCATGTGCACTGCTGTGTGTATGTCTCCATGTATAGAACTTGACATGTGCACTGCTCTGTGCATGTCTCCATGTATAGGGCCTGCCATGTGCACTGCTCTGTGCATATCTCAATGTATAGGGCTTGACCATGTGCACTGCTCTGTGTATGTCTCCATGTATAGAACTTGACCATGTGCACTGCTCTGTGTATGTCTCCATGTATAGAGCCTGACCATGTGCACTGCTCTGTGTATGTCTCCATGTATAGAGCTGACCATGTGCACTGCTCTGTGTATGTCTCTGCATGTATAGGCCTGACCATGTGCACTGCTCTGTGTATGTCTCTATGTAGAGAGAACTTGACCATGTGCACTGCTCTGTGTATGTCTCCATGTATAGAGCCTGACCATGTGCACTGCTCTGTGTATGTCTGCATGTATAGGGCCTGACCATGTGCACTGCTCTGTGTATGTCTCTATGTATAGAACTTGACCATGTGCACTGCTCTGTGTATGTCTGCATGTATAGGGCTTGACCATGTGCACTGCTCTGTGCATGTCCCCATGTATAGAACTTGACCATGTGCACTGTTCTGTGCATGTCTCCATGTATAGAACTTGACCATGTGCACTGCTCTGTGCATGTCTCCCATGTTTAGAACTTGACCATGTGCACTGCTCTGTGCGTGTCTCCATGTATAGAACTTGACCATGTGCACTGCTCTGTGCATGTCTCCATGTATAGAACTTGACCATGTGCACTGCTCTGTGTATGTCTCCATGTACAGAACAAGCATCAGCTGAGGCTTGTTTCAAGTGAAGATTCAGGTTTTTAAGTAGAATTACATAAAAGAAAAATGTTGGCCATTTAAAAAGCTAGCAAAGGTGTTTCATACACTTTCATTCTCAGAGAACTGAAAGTGTACAAGACCCCATCTGGCTTTCTGACACAATGTACAGTCAGAGAAGGGGTCACACCTTAGGAAAGTTGCACATTATCTTCATAGCCAGAGAATTTCATTTCTCTCAGTTCTTTTGTACTGATTAAATTCTGTTGACTGGACAACAGATACCTTTAGTCAAGAAGAAAGATAACAGGGATGGACTGGGTGGGAAATGGGATTAGCCTCTTGGTTAGCCCTGACCTCTTTGATTTTTCCATTTCATGGCATCATCCATGCTGTGCCACTACAATGAAAAAAAATGTCAACATTGTCCTTGTATCGTTTTTCCAGCATCTCTTTGCTGGAACCATAATTTCAATTTTTTCCCCCTTGGTTAATTTGTTTTAGCGAAGTTTCATTGATTTCATGGGCAATTTGACACTGAATGTTCGTGGCACCATATCGATGAATTCAAGTCCTCCACCCATCTCCCCCCAAAAAAAAAAAAAAAAAAACACAACAAATAAACAAAAAACAAACAAAAAAAAAAAACAGAAAATATTTTCAAAAAATGAACGAAGCCTTTAAGAGTGGCATATAGAAAGAGGACAGCAGCAGGAAGTATGGGGAGGAGGTTGACATTACAGTTGAAAAAAAGGAATGGTCAGTATTGGGGCTTTCATAAGTGCACATATGAAATAATGTAATGATGAAATAGTGTAATACATGACCAAAAAAAAAAACCAAAAAAAAATCTGTGCATCATGTTCACTTCATAAATAGATACACAGCTAAATTCAAAAGCATATTTTCATTCTTGCCAATAATTTGAGAATTAGCCCAAAATTACTCGGTTCAATATATTTGGATCATGCCGTATCAGACGCACCAAATCTCTATGTTAATATGTATTAATTTGCATTAAATTATACAAGTAAACAGGCGTGGGCATGAACATCCATAAAACGGTGGTAGATCTACTCAATATAAAGTCTTTAAATACGACAGAGCTAAATATGAATTAGAACTTGTCAAAAATTGAGAAGGATCAGTGTTTGGCCTATTATGAATTGGCTTTGATTTGGCACCTCATCAGCCCAGAATGTGCAGTTGCACATTGCAAAATACAACTGCAGGCATTTCGGGGAGACAGAGAGAGAGAGAGCTATTTCTCACTACACACAGCTGTGCAAATCAACTTTCCAGTAATCTCAGCGTGATTACTGGGAGGGAGAGTGTTTTGGGAACTGGTGATTTTTATCCATGTGGAGTTAAGGCAACATGGTCATAGAGCTATTTTCACCGATTACAGTCTTAAGTCTCCTCATCACGGAGGGACTTGAAACATTTTGAAACAAATAGATAATTCAAATGTACCTGACTGTATAAAAATGAATAATTAAAAAAAAAAAAAAAAAAACGTTAAGGCGCTTGAATGCTAAAGCTTACAGGTAAGAACTATTTTCCTCTTGGAATTATTAGTGCATCATTTTGTACACAGGAAAAAAAAGTAATTTAAACGGATATTCATAGAGTGCTTTACCTCGCAAGAACCCAAAGTGCACCTTACAGAAACATGATAAAATACTAATTCTAACTCAAAGCGCGCACACACGCACACGTGCACACACAAACACAACGAAAAACAAAACACACATACACGCAGACACACGAGCGCCTCAAAACAAGCAGACTTGCGCACAGAGATAAGTGGATATCTTTAGTTAATCTATCCGGGGGAAAGATGCGTCTTTAGGAAGGTTATAAAAGTCTTTAAAGAGTCCATGTCACGCAGAGTAGAAGGTAGACCATTCCACAGAGCAGGTGCCAGGTAAATGAAAAATCGTTGGCCTGAAGTTTTCAGGTGAGCAGAGGGAAGCCGAAGCAGATGAGAATTGGTGGATGAGTATAAGTTGCGAGATGGAACATAGAGATGAAGGTGGTCAGAGTAGGAAGGAGCCAGATTATTTCAGTGATTTGAAAACCAGGAGAACTTTAACCTCAATGCGAGACTGAATAGGGAGCCAGTGTAGGGATGACAGAATTGGTGATATGTGATCAGATCTAGAGGAGCATGAGATCAGATGGGCGGCATTGTTCTGAACTTTTTGAAGTTCAGAGATGAGCCTTGAGGACAACCAGCAAGGGGGGAGTTACAATAGTCAAGCCGAGACAGAACAAAAGCACAGATTAGTCTTAAGGGCATTTTGAGTGAGAAAGTGGCAAACAGAGCTGATTCTACGAAGTTCAAGGTAGCAGGACTTGCACACATTAGAGATATGTTGCTTGAAAGAGAGAATTTGGTCGAGTGTAACACCCAGGCTATGAACAGACACCGATAGATTTATCTTGTTTCCATCAACATTTATAAAACTAAGGAGAGAATGAGTTCTGATAGTGTGTTTTGAAGCAATGAGGATTATTCAGTTTTGTCTGCATTAAGTTGTTTGTTATTGTGCATCCATGATTTAACATCAGTAAATGCATTCTTGAGAAGAGGAGATTATTTCATGAAGCTGACTGAGATGGGCAGAGAGAGATACAG
Organism: Conus betulinus; assembly: GCA_016801955.1. Classification (NCBI taxonomy): domain Eukaryota; kingdom Metazoa; phylum Mollusca; class Gastropoda; order Neogastropoda; family Conidae; genus Conus; species Conus betulinus. The sequence goes on along the minus strand of JADBJO010007459.1, from coordinate 42,363 downwards.
CTGGTTGTCATCTGAAAAACTATGGTGAAGGAGAGAATGTTGGCTGATAAAGACCGAGAGAGGCTGGGTGTATAGCACAAACAAAACCTGTCCCAGGACAGATCCCTGAGGGACATCAAACTGAAGTGCTCTTGCTGGAGACTTGACACCTCTCACTGACACAGTCTGCATGTGATCAGAGATATGATGAGAACCAGGAGAGGACAGAAGCAGAACACCAAGTGTGTTGAGTCTTGAAAAGAGAATGGAGTGAGCTATTGTATCAAAGGCAGCAGACAAATCTAGGAGAGAGAGAAGAGAAACTTTCCATCAAGAGCTGTGAGAAGATCGTTTGCTATCTTCAGAAGCGCTGTCTCCGTGCTATGGCCAGCCCAGTATGCTGACTGGTGTGAGTACAAGAGATTGTTTACTGAGAGATGTTCAGACAGTTGGGCGAGAACAACTTTTCAATCAGTTTGGAAGGAAATGGGACATTAGAGAGGGGTCTGTAGTTCTTGAGATTTTCAGGATCCAAGTTTTGCTTCTTCAGGAGAGGTCCGAGAACTGCAGATTTGAACAGAGTGGGAAAAACAACCCGATTGCACTGATAATGGATGTAAAGTGTGGGAAGAAATCGTCAAGACAGCAGGTAAGAAGGATGAGGGGAGAGGGTCAAGTTCACATGTTTTGACAGCGACTTGCTTGAAGATTTTCGGACCCCTTCTGACACAGAGTGGAATTCAGACCAGTGAGTGCTGGAGAAGGAAGGATCAGGAACAGCAGGGGAAGGAGCAGCATAAGAGTCCAGATTATGGCCAATAGTGGCTATTTTACTATAGAAGAAATCAGAGAAACACGGGGGAGTTCTGTTGCAGGGATTGAGGAGGGCAGTGGTGTGGACTTTGATTTGCCAAGTACAGTATTAGTTACAGTAAGCAGTTGTCGGGATATACTACAGGCTAGGATTTTGACGCTGTAAAAACAACATTTGGCACTGTCCTGAATGTTGGTAACTAGTTATTGGCAGTACGAAAAAAATTTTTCATTTTTTTACATGTAGTTCAGATTTGTGTTCAATAATTTTTCTTGGAATCTACTAAAAACCTGTACCATGAATACTGAATTGTTATGGAAAGGGTAAACAGGTCTCCATGCCAGACCTGCCATCTGCAGTTAACAATCCTGTCTGAAACAATTCAGAAATACTGATACATTTTCAAGACTTTGGTTATCCCAAACAAATCCACTGTTGCACAGTGGAAGCCCATGTCCTCTTACCCTTAACCTTTACATGGTATCCTGCAGTCCTCCATTCTAGTTAATCCGAGATTGCATTCTATACATTTCAAATAAGAATTTCATAACAAGTTCACTATAAACCAGATCACTGGGTGTTCTCATTGAAACAGTATTTCTAGCACACAAATGACCGTTTCAATCGTGGAATTTTTCTCAAAAGCCTGTATTTCTGCTCCATATTGTAAACTAGGCTGCTCCTGTGAATCAAATAACTTTGTAAAAACACTGAAGGAATTACTATCCAACTTGCACAAAATGTTAAAAAGTAACTGCCTTCTTCACTCATCTGACTACATAATGACAGGCAAAATCAAAACCTAGTGGCTGTGAAATAAATACCAAGATGATTGTATGCATTAACCACAACTATTCTTTTTTTTGTCCTTATTTTCAGTGCATGCAAGATATCCCCCTTTATAAAACACATTCATTTTATTCATATTAACATTTCATTCTAATCTGCTTGCTGCAGAGAAACGCGACAGTGTTTGTCTAATTCTGTCTTACTTTTTTTTATTTTAGTCTGCTTGCTGAGGGAAACAGGACAACATTTGTTTTATCCACATTTCATCTTAGTTTGCTTTCTGAGGAGTACAAATTATTCAGTTATCTGTATACCAACCACTGGCTCTTGATAGTAAAATGTCATCAGCTCAAACATTTCTAAAACGTCAAGCTTAGTGACTCAATGAATAAAGAAAATGATAAAGAAAATGTAACAGGCTACAGACGATGATGTTGTTTAACCCCACTCGTACACATTACAAACCCCGATAATTTTCCTCTTGATCTTATTTTTGCTTTTACCTTACAATACAAACTTTTTATGTGGCGATACAACTGTTTCAGTATTTGCAAATTTGTTTCTGAACTTCAGCAAGTAGAGTAAAATATATGATGACTGTGGAATAACCTTTCTTTTTAATCCAGCCAGATGTTCTCCAGTTACATGAAGTTTGCTTCAAATCTTACAGAATGAAATACCTCTACAGATATTTACATTAGCACAATGCAAACCCCGCCTGATGTTCTCTAGTTATATGAAGTTTGCTACAAATCTTACAGAATGAAAAACCTCTATAGATATTTTACAGCAGCACAATGCGTACATGTGGCGGCCACCACTCTTTTCCTTTCCTTCCACTTGTCATAGGTAGCATTGGAATCCCTGCCAGCATATGGGTTTCACCTTTTTCTAATTTACTTTACAATCTACATTTGTGATCATTGTCAATGTGATTTTTTCAGCATGTTTAAAAAGAAGAAATCAAATCGCTTTCAGAAGAACATTTTTTGAACATGTACTGGGGTTCTGTATCAGGATGATGGATATGCATAAATCATGCAAAGCAAAAACAAATTGAAAAAAAAAAAATCTGAGTGTGATGATCATTATGACTTCATAGAATGCGGACAAATGGACTCAAAAAGAGCGCTCATCATTTACTTTGCATTCATGGTGCATTTTACTGTGAGCTGTTGTCCATTTTGAACAGAATATCACACACATTTGACACTAAGATCAGCAAATGAGTCTTTGGATCAATCACTCAACAAAGAATATGTTCCCACTACAATCTCCTACACACATCACTTGCTTTCTGTCAAGTATGCAGCCAACAATACACAGGAGTTTCAGTTTCATCAACCACAGAATGATCATGACAAGTGCACTGTATGAATTTCCATAATCAGAATGTGTGTGTAAGACGATTCAGCTTCCAGGACATTGCCCAGATGAGGTCAGCTGCAGCATCCACATCGGCAGTATCACTGCACACCAAGAACAAGAAAAAGGTTACCCTAGGATCTGAAATAACTGACAGCTCTTTGCAAATTATTATATTTGGGCCTCATTAGAGTAGTAAAAAATCCTACTGCATCTTTAGGTCAGAAGTGTCACAAGCCACACCTTGATCTATTACATACACATAGCACAAAGTGCATCAATTAGACCTAGGACAAAGCACAATTTCAGACAAATATATCGCACATACATTCCTTTAAAACATAAAACTAATGTGCATTCCAGTGTCTGTCTGTTCCTGAAATACTTCAAATTCTAAATGATTTCAATACGGTTGTAAGTAAAAATTCTGTAAACAAGAAAAATTGGAGGAAACAAAAAGTGAAGCTGTCGGTGTGTTTACTATAGATTTCCATTCCAGCCTGTTACAGAATGGATGGCACCACTCTACACCATGACTGAAAACAATTCATTAAACTATCAAACGGGGGCCGGAACAGCTCAGTCGTACAGCGCTGGACTAATGATCTTGGTGATCCTGGGGTTGCAGGTTTGAATCTCTGTCAGACCGTTTCAGTAATATGTGATTTTTTCCCCTCAGAGTTAACATTATTTTTTACTCCATTTCCTATACAGTCCTTCAAATGACATAAACCAAGGTTCCATGTGTGTGAATGCACGCATAACATCTGGCACACACGTAAAATCCCATCACCAACTTTCAGAGGAGAAAGCCTGTTTGGCCGTTGGTATAGATGACACATTACACACAGCATGCACCGTCCCTGAAGCTGGAGTATGGCTACCTTAATGGCGGGATAAAAAACGGTCATATACACAAAAACTCCACTCCTTCTGTTGGGTAGATGGGATTAATCCTTGTCTGCCTATACAGGTAGTATCCACAGGTGCATCAGTCTGGGTATGCGGGGAAAAGAAACAAAACTATCATACAACTGGATGCAATTGAAAGACAATGAATAACATTCAACACAATTATTAACCTTTCATTTACCTACAGCTCCCCGATGGGCGGCAGCATTATACACTGATCACAATGTGCTGCCTCTGTGCAGCTCCAAGTATAGCAATGCACAACACCATTTTTTGCTTTCTAAAACTAGCTTCAGATATTCAAATTGAATTCATCTATTAAAAATGAGGATTACAAGACTAGTTCAAAGATTTATGACAGAAATCTTTAAAACAAAAAAAGGAAAGGATAAACATGCTACAAAGCAAGTTGATAATTATATTGTGCAATCACAAGCATTGCACATACACAGGGGTAGACTAGTCCACCTAAAATGTGTATCTGTAGACAGAGTTCAGAATGTCACGGACAGCTGCTATAAAAGTGAAGAACTGGCTGCAATACAGTGATATGACAACACCCATGATCTTGGCATCATCCAACGCTTCCATCAAGCTTTAAACATTTTCTGCTCTCTCATGCAAACACAGAGTCAGACACACCTACTCACAAAATAGTAGGAGGAAGAAATGCTCTGTTGTAAAATACAGCTTTCCAGGTGCTGCCCCAGACAAGGTCTGCTGCTGCATTAACCATCATCCTCGGCAGATCAGCAGTTTCACTGTGGAAGAACAAAAAGATCACCCTGTTATTTTGAACTGCTAACACCAGAGTTCTTTTCAAATAGATACACATCAGGACCACATCTAAAAATCCACGTTCTATTCTTAGATCAGCAGTCTCACAAGCCATCTCTTGAGTAATCACATAAAAATGATGAACACAATGCATTAACACAAAACCACAAAACCCAGGACATGATGTACATTGCAGTGTTTCGATCCTATCATTGAAACAATCATGCTGTAAATAACACAACTGGGGGATCACATGCATGCACAGCAGAAGAACAAAACTATCGAAAATCACATACACACAGAGCAGAAGAACAAACCTGTGGAAAAACACATACACTCAGTGGAAGTACAAGTAACAGGAAAAGCACATGCACACACAGTGGAAGTACAAAACGGGAAAAACATATACAGTGGAAGTACAAATAAGAGGAAAAACACATACACACAGAGCGGAAGTATAAAACGGGGTGAAAACCCATGCATACAGAGCAGAAGTGTCATTTTCAGAGCTTACAGTGAAAATGCATGCCACTCTGAAAGAGAATGAATGACACTTTTTATCACTTTACACTAAGCAGTGAATTACAAAAAACAATTCATGATATAATCAACGTAATTAACTGCCACCAAAGTTATTAACAGCTTCTGTCTGAATAAAGAACTTTCTACACTACAGTGCTATGACAAAACACATGATCTGCATATCTTCTGAAAAACTTTTAACATCTGCTCTTTCACACACACACACACACACACCCTCCTTACCCCTAAACCCAAGACAGTAAGAAGAAGCGGTGCCCATTCTTTGTTAAACTGGATCCAACCTTCACATGTTGCTTGGATCTGAGGTTTGGTGCTGCATTAATCAGTCGTGGGCAGATTCTCATCATCACTGTAAAATAAAAACGATAAAAAAAAAAAAACCTTTCACCTAAAATAGCTAACATCAAGCAGAGCTCTTTTTCAAAAAAAAGTAAGAAAATTCCAACCTGTATCTTTGTCCGACCTGTGTTTTTAGGTCAGAACTCTAACGAGCCATTCCTTGAGCAATTGTATAATAAATGATAAAACAGAGCACATCAAACACAAAACTTAAGACATGCACAAAAAATTGTCCATAATATTCTTTGAGTACAGCTCAGTGTTTGTGAATGAAATATCTTTACACCAAACAATTTCAATATTGCTGTATGTAAAACGAACATTTGTGAATAATAAAGTTGGGTGAAGGCATGCGTATATTAATTAAGTTAAGAAACAGTGTTGGTGACAGTGCTCATTACAAACACGCATGCCAAACTGTAACAGAATGTCTGCTATGAATGTAAACAATTCATGACACAATCAATACACATGATGTCATCCAAAGCTTCATCAAAGCTTGAAAGTTTTCTGCACACACGCGCACACACACACACACACACACACACAAGCATGCATACATGCATGCATGCATGCACCTTCTGTAAAACTGAAAACAGCTTTCAGAAGTTCCTGCCCAGATAAGGTCTCCTTTTGTGTTAAAAATTATCCATACACAGATCAGCAGCTTCACTGAAAAAAAAAAGAAGAGAAAATTATCATTTTAAACAGCTAACATCAAGCACAGCTCTCTTCAAATAATTCTATTTGGACCACACCCACAGTAAGAAAATCCAGACTGTATTTTAGGTCATAAGTCAGACATGTCATCCTCTGAATAATCATATGATAATGATAAATACAAATACACATTAAACACAAAGCTTCAACATGCACAGTTTTCATTTGTACAAAAATATACAGTGTGTAACTCAGAATGAACAGAAAATCTTTGTGTACACCCCCATGTTTCAATACTGTTAGTACTATTAGTATCTTTAAAAAAAGAAAAAAAAGAACTAGGGGGAAAACATGCATGCAGGCTGAAAGCATCTATGTCAAAGCCAACAATAAAAACACATGCCAGCCTGCAACAGAATCAAGGACACTTTTACATGCATCAGCCACAAACAATCATAAGACTATCACATTACTCAATGCAGTGAAAGACAAAAACAATTCATGACATAATCAACACACACAATTACTTTCAAAGACATTCACAGCTTCTGTCAAAGTGAAGAACTGGCTACACTATAGTGCTTTAACAACATACATGACCACAAGGGACCACCAAAAGAAAATCCACACTCTACCCTTAGATCACAAGTCTCACAAGCCATCTCTTGAGCAATCACATAAAAATGATGATGAATACAGTGCATTAACACAAAACCAAGGACAGGCACAGTTTTCATGTATACAGAACAACTAATCCATATACTCCTAACAACACAAAATCATGATGTACATCCCAGTGTGTCAATCCGGTCAGTGAAACAAACATGCAGTAAATAACACAACTGGGGGAAAACACACATGCATACAGAGCAGAAGAACAAAATTGTGGAAAAACACATGCATACACAGCAGAAGAAAAAAAACTGTGGAAAAACACATACACAGAGTGGAAGTACAAAACAGAAACATACACAGAGTGGAAGTACAAATAGGAGAAAAAACACATACACACAAGCGGAAGTACAAATAGGAGGAAAAACACATACACACAGAGTGGAAGTACAAATAGGAGAGGAAAAACACATACACACAGAGTGGAAGTACAAATAAGAGGAAAAACACATACACACAGAGCGGAAGTACAAAACGGGTTGAAAAATCTATGTATACAGAGCAGAAGTGTCATTTTCAGAGCTTACAGTGAAAATGCATGCCACTCTGAAACAGAATGAATGACACTTTTTATGCAGTGACTAACAACAATTCATGTGACTTTCACTTTACACTATGCAGTGAATTACGAAAACAATTCATGATGTAATCAGCGCAAGTACTGCTACCAAAGTCATCAGCTTCTGTCTAAATGAAGAACTTTGTACATTACAGTGCTATGACAGAGCACATGATCCTCATGTCATCTCCTGAAAAACTTTAAACAACATCTGCTCTTTCACACACACACACACACACACACACACACACACCTTACCTCTAAACACAAGACAGTAAAAAGAAGAGGTGCCCATTCTTCGTTAAACTGGATCCAGCTTTCACAAAATGTTGCTTGGATGAGGTCTGGTGCTGCATTAATCAGTCGTGGGCAGATTCTCATCATCACTGTGAAAACAAAAAAACAAGAAAAAAAAAATTACCTTTCACTTAAAATAGCTAACATCAAGCACAGCTCTTTTTACAAAAAAGTAAGAAAATTCCAACTTGTATCTTTGTCCAACCTGTGTCTTTAAGTCAGAACTCTAAGAAGCCATTACTTGAGCAATTGTAAAATAAATGTTAATACAGAGCACATCAAACACAAAGCTTAGGGCATGCACAACAAAATTGTCCACAATATTCTTTGAGTACAGCTAAGTGTTTGTTCATGAAATATCTTTCCACCAAACAATTTCAATATTGCTGTATGTAAAACAAACATTTTGTGAAATAATAAAGTTGGGGAAAGGCATGCATATATTAAGAAACAGCGTCAGTGTCAGTGCTCATTACAAACACGCATGCCAACCTGTAACAGAATGCCTGCAATGAATGTAAACAATTCATGACGCAATCAATACACATGATGTCATCCCAAGCTTTTATCAAAGTTTTTTAAGTTTTCTGCACACACACACACACACACACACACACACACAACGCACGTACACACACACCCCCTACCTTCTTGTAAAACTGAAAACAGCTTTCAGTAGTTCCTGCCCAGCCCAGACAAGGTCTGCTTTTGTGTTAAAAATCATCCATACGCAGATCAGCAGCTTCACTGAAAAAAAAAAAAAAGAAAAATTTATCATTTTGTTTTAAACAGCTAACATCAAGCACAGCTCTCTTCAAATAATTCTATTAGGACCACACCTACAGTAAGAAAATCCAGACTGTATTTTTTTCAGTCGAAGTCGGACATGCCATCCTCTGAATAATCATATGATATATGATAAATACAATACACATTAAACACAAAGCTTCAACATGCACAGTTTCATTTGTACAAAAATATACAGTGTGTAACTCAGAACAAACAGAAAATCTTTGTGTACACCCCCCTGTTTCAATACTGTTAGTACTATTAGTATCTTTAAAAAAAGAAAAAAGAAGAGGGGGGAAAACATGCATGCAGGCTGAAAGCATCTATGTCAAAGCCAACGATAAAAACACATGCCAGCCTGCAACAGAATCAAGGACACTTTTACATGCATCAGCCACAAACAATTCATAAGACTATCACATACTCAATGCAGTGAAAGACAAAAACAATTCATGAATCAACACACAATTATTTTCAAAGTCATTCACAGCTTCTGTCAAAGTGAAGAACTGGCTACACTATAATGCTTTAACAACATACATGACCACGAGGGACCATATTAGGGCTGTCACCGCCTCAGTCAATTCCCTACACATTAATAAAACACACACACACACAAATAAATAATTAACAGAGATGTTCTTGAACACGAAAAGATTGCACACTGAAAGGTATTTACAACACATTCACACACATACACACCAGGAGATACTCACCAACATCTGTTGCCTCAACTGTTTCACTTTTTCATCTTTTTTGATGGAGTATCAAGTTGCTTACAGCTAAGGTGACCACAAGGGGCCATATTAGGGCTATTATCTTGTCAAAGCTCAGCAAAGCTGTTAAAACAAAGCCAACACAAACACACATGTAACTTAATAAAACAGATTTCCTGAACCATGCTAAAATACTTTCACTCTTTTCTTATACAGAATCTTCAATGAAACACAAATCTCTTCCTGGGAATGAAAATCAGTTCAGGTGGAATATCTCTGAACAGTGTTTTCACTGAGTCAGCAATAAAGCATGATGGAGTTCCACCACTGAAACAATGTGGAACTGACTCTGTTATCGATGCTCTACCATCAAAAGCACTCTAAGATGTACCCTCAACACAAACAAGGTCATTATCTCAGTAAGGTTGGTCATTTCTTTCATGTAATGACAAGTGAGAAATATGACCTCGAAGCCAGACTGGACTAGACTGGCCTAGCCTAAATACTCTATTAAAACAAATAACAACTATTTTGCTGTGAGACACACCACATCCTGCTCTCCTCATCAGCTTTGTACTGCAACATCTTGGCCTGCCTGGATGTCCACTCTGCAAACACAGTTTATAAATTTGAATTCAACTGCTACCTGAAACAATGCAAAAACTGTGTACACACACACAAAGGGACCGTGCTACTTACCAGCACAAGATCCAAGTCTAACAATGGCAATGGCTGTCACTCCTGATGTCCTGGAAAACCCTCCGTTCGGCTGGCCCCCCGACCTGGGGTAGTCTTCCTCACCTGCAATGATTCAGCATATACTGGTGTGATTTAGGAACTACTGATGACTTTCTGAATTTTACATGCAGTACTTTACACCTTGAACACTAACTCTCCCACACAAACATCAGTCGGTTTCCCATTTACAACCAGAACTGTTCAACACCTACCAGGCTCTTCAGTGTGGTTTTCTTAGCGGATTCTTCAAGAGCCCTCTTCATTAGCAGAATGCATTCACTCTCAATTCAGGAATCGCTGAATCACACATGATGAGTTAATATGCATGCCCCAAACAATACTGCCTCTGTAAATAACACTCACTCACACACATACATGTTCCTCTCCCTGTCCCTGTGTAGTCAGTTTGAGACACCTACATACATACAAAACACAACTAAGAGACATCCAACAATAACATTATCCCTATACACAACACACACACACACACAGAGAAACACACCTCGCCACGTTTCTGCCCCTCCAAATGGTTCAGTGTCTTCAGCAGTCTTGAGACACCTGCACAGACAAAAATAATGAATTAAAGTATAGGCCCTCAACAATGTTGCCTCTGTGACTATCACACACTGACTCACAACCACAATCCCATTCTCAACACCTCTCCTCTCCCCCCCTCTCCCCATCCTCCCCCCTGTCTACTCCCTCCCTGCCCCCCCCCCCCCCCCCTCCCACCCCACACATTCTTCCCAACTCAACAACACACACAGACACACACTCATCTTATATTTGGCTCTCCTCTCTGTCCAATGTCTGTAGTTATCTCAAGACACCTTCGTAGAGAACAAAATTAAGTCAGCATAAACTTCCAACAATGATTTCATCCTTGTAAATGACATACACATACAGACACACACAGATACACATCTCACCTCCTTTCCGGCCCTCAAATGGTCCAATGTCTTCTTCAGCAGTCTTGAGACATCTGCACAGAAAAACAGTTAGATAGTATATGCCCTAAACAGCAGATGGTGTGTATAGCCCCAAAGAGCAAAACTCAAGTGACATCAACCAATTCAGACCAATATCATTACAAGGGAAAATCATCTTCTCTGTCATGGCAACAAGGCTGACCAAGTACCTCATGGAAAACAAGTACTTGGATACATGTGTCAGTCCAGAAAGGTGGCATCCCAGGCGTGGCTGGCTGTGTAGAACACGCCACAATGATCTGGGATGCAATCCAAAGAGCAAACACAGAAAAGAGAGACCTGGACATGGTTTGGCTTGATCTGGCAAATGCATATGGATCTGTACCCCATGAGATGACACAGATGGCTCTTGAGATGTACCATGTGCCGAAGAACATCCGCGCTATGCTCAAGAAATACTTCAATGGCTTCTCAATGTGTTCTCTACCAAGGAGTACACAACAGATTGGATCGACTTGGAAGTGGGCATTGCAATGGGCTGTGCAATTTCCCCAATACTGTTAGTGTTGGCAATAAAAGTCATCTTGAAAGCAGCAATAAGCAACGCAAGACAAACAGACCTTGGCGATGGATACAAGTTGCCCCCTCTCAAGGCCTTCATGGATGAAACTACAGTGATTTCATCCAGAGAAGACGAAACACATCATGTGTTGGAGAGGCTGGACGACATAGTTGCCTCATCCAGAATGAAGATCAAGCCAAAGAAATCACGGAGTCTCTCACTGAGGAAAGGAAAAGTGGCCAATCTGTGGTCTTCAGTGTTGCCAACCAGGCCATTCCAACAGTCACAGAAGAGCCAGTCAAGAGCCTTGGAAGATGGTATGATAATACATGGAAAGACACACAAAGAGCAAAAGAAACCAAACATGTCGGAAGAAGGCTTGGAGACCACTGACCAGTGTGGGCTCCCTGGCAAATACAAGGTCTGGTGTCTGCAGTTCATGCTGATAGCTCCTATGGCCTCTGATGATATACGACATCTGCACTAGTATAGTGGAGGCAATGGAATCCAAAATCAACAAGTTCACAAGGAAATGGCTTGGTGTCCCACCCTGTCTGACTGACATAGCGCTGTACTGTCACCAAGCAAAGCTAAAACTACCACTGAAACCCATCCTGGAGGAATACAAAGAAGGGAAGATCAGACTTCAAAGCATGCTGGAGGACTCAGGAGACAAGGTGGCAGAAGCAATCAAGCCCCAACTGAAGACAGAAAAAATGGAAAGTTCAAGGGGAGATGAATTCTGCAAAAGAAAGTCTCAAGATCAGAGAAATAACAGGACACACTCAGACCAACAGACAAGGACTGGGGGAGACTAAAACTGAATGTTGGTCAAAGGCCAAAGGAAAAGCCAAAAGAGACATGATGATTCAGGAGATGAGAAAAGAAGACCAAAAAAAGACTCCAAAAAGCAGTCCACCAGAGCTAGCAAGGGCAATGGACAATGGTGGGAGAATGCACTCCAAAGAAAGTCTCACTTGGAATGACATTTGGCACATGGCCCCTCTCAGGATCAGCTTCATTCTTAGATCTGCATATGACCTTCTGCCCTCAAATGCAAACCTGGTGAAGTGGGGAAAAACAGACGATCCTTCATGCCCCCTCTGCCATGAAAAACCAACAGTGGAGCATGTCCTAAGCTCATGTAAAGTAGCCCTGGCTCAAGAAAGATACACACACGGAGGCACAACCAAGTGCTCAAAGAGATTGTACAAGTAGTCTGGGCTAGTACCAACACACAATCACCACACCAAAATCAGGACTCCAAAAGCACCCGCAACATTCTTCATGGCAGGAGGCAGCAAATCAAGACCAAGAACAATAGTGCCACTCGGAACATGCAGGCACAGTCTGCTGGATGCGGCAGATGACTGGGCGTGTACTGCAGACCTCCCAGAATGGAAGAGTCACACAGAGATCATCAGCAAGAGAGGCATGAGACCAAACATAGTAGTCCACTCTCAGTCAACCAAGCAGCTGATCATGATCAAGCTCACGGTGCCATATGAGAACAGAATGGAGGCAGCTCAAATCTACAAGACTGAAAAGTATGCTGATCTGGCAAACAGCCTGAGGAGTGAAGGCTATCAGGTCAAAGTCCTCACTGCAGAAATTGGAGCTAGGGGGTTTGTAGGAACGTCTGCATACAGCCTCATGAAACAGCTCTAAGTTGCAGGGAGGGAAAAAACCAGAGCCCTGAAAGCAATGGCAGAAGCGGCAGAGAGGTGTTCAAGGTGGATCTGGTCAAGGAGGAACAAAAGTGAACTTCATAAGGCTTAACTTTCCTACAAATATCAGGTGTCCCAGTGGCTCAGTGGTTAGAGTGCAAGTCATTATGTGGAAAATGAGCATGTCCAGCGGGTCACGGGTTCGAATCCCAGCCATGGCTCGTCCCAAGATGGGAAAAAAAAAAAAAAAGGGCAGCAGAGGGACATCCGGAGTCATGAACCAGGTGTGGCCCACCCCCCTAGAGTGCCAGGAGACAAGGGCGAAACACTTGCTTGAAGGGGGCTTCTCTTCCGAGGACTCTCTGCTGCCACGCTCTCCACGAGTTCTTTCTACCAAATGGCATAAAAGTGTTTCTTCTTTAAAGCCACCCCGGGAACCTGGTAAAAACTCTTTCAGGTTTGGATATATTTTAAAAAGTTTGTTACCCATCTTCGAGTTCCATTCTCTTGCCAGGTCTTCAACATAAGCCAGCGTTGGGGTTTCCAGCTTCACATCAGACAGGTGTTGACCGTCTTTTCCATTACCTTGCAGAGGCAGCTGATCAGAGCTACTGGACGGTAGTTTGAAGGGTTGGTAAGGTCTTTTCCAGGCTTGGGAATCAGAATGATCAGGGATTTTCGCCAGAAGGGTGGAAAACACCCTGTTGTACAGATATGGTTGTACACTTTTAGAAGGGTCTGGACACAGCTTTCTGGGAGATGTGTCAAAAGCTGATAATGAATATCATCCAGGCCAGGTGCAGAATCGTTGTAGATTTGCAGATCTGATTTTGGTTCATTGAAAGAGGTAGATTGTAGACTTCAGAGTTGTCTGAAGTGAAGTTGTATGAAGATTTTTCTCTGAATTTTTTTTTTTTTTTTTTTTTTTTTTTAGAAAAAACAGCAGGTTTACTTGAGGACATTGATTTCTGTTGAATGGTGGAAGCCAGCAGATTGGCAACAGCCTGTTTGTCAGTTATCAAAGCATTGGCAAGTTTCTGGTGATGAACTGACAGGTTTGGTGTTCTTCCCTTTGATTTTCTGGATGATGTTCCAGACTTTTTCATGGATATTTTAGATGTCAGCCTGCAGCAGAAGTTCCTCCAAGACTGACGTTTACTGACTTTAAAAGTGTGTCTTGTTTTGGCTCAGAGCTTTTGATGGGCTTGAGCATTGGGAGCTGAAGGTCTTCGGAATACCTGACAATGAGCCCATTTGCGTACAACTGAGATTTGTTGGCAGTCAGAATTGAACCAAGGTGTTTTAGGCAGTTGGAGTTTATTGCAAGACATTGGAATTAAGGTTTTTGCAGACAGACTTAAATATTAGTTAGAGATTCTGCTGTGTTTTGATTTCGAAGAATGTCAGTTTCCTGGAGTTCCTTTGAAATATTTGCAGCAAAAAGATTCCTATTAGCCTTCTTATAATCAAAGTTGTGGAACAGAGGTGTTTTCAGCTGTTATGGATTTCAACAGAACAGGGAAAATAGTCACTTCCATGCAGATCGCCATGGACAAACCACTCTTAGTCCAGGACCAGCGAGTTGGTAAGACAGACAATATCATCTCCTCCTTCACGCCCCTGTTCAAGGGGTGTAGGTGGGTTGTCAAGCCCTGCCGTAATCATCAAAAAAAATTATGTCTCCCTGGAACTGAAGAAAATTATTTTTCTTGCCATCCTTCTTGTACAGAAGAAAAGTGTTGAGAAGAACAAACCTGTAGCAAGTGGATGGCAAGTTTTTTGTACCACCTGGTTGTCTTTCGAGCAGCATGGTATGGTTCCAGCATCTGATCTTTACGATCAACAGCGCCCATCTTTGAGTTGCAGTCGATGACGCAGACTGGCTTGATGGTGTCCGGACTGTTCCGGCGGTGAACTATGGACTGACGCTCATCATGGATTATAGATAGGAGATATACAATCTTGGATGAGAACCACTTCACTGCAAGAATCTCATCACAGTGAAGGGCTTGCATATTACCTTTGTTGTTCACCTGCAGGTCTGTGACAGCCTTCACCAATCTGTTGGCCTTGACGGTGCCCACAGCAAGCAGTACTCTTCTAGAACACAGGTACCTGAGCAAACAAAAACAAAAAAAATGCAAAAAAAAAAAAAAAAATCAAACACACACACACACACAAATGCATACTAATTGCCACAAGAACATATATACAAATATTTCCATCACCACAACACATACACACACTATCATCAGCTCACGTCCACACACACAGACTTACCCACAGCCAACACACCTACCCAGATCATAACTGCAACACGTTTCCCTCCATCCAACCCAATTACCACCATTACATACTCAGACACTGACAGAATAAACATGGGAGAGTGTGCATGTGTGTGTGTGAGACAGAGCTTAGGAAACTTCACTGTACCTGAACAAATGGAGTCCGGTGTACCAGTTGTCCATGTAGAGGTGATATCCTTGCTCCAGAAGAGGACCCATCATGTACATGACAATCTTCTCGGACATTGGTAGATTCCTGGTGTCTTCTGGGATCAGGTCATTGTTGAAGGCTGGGTCCTGGCCAACTAATAGAAATCATAACTGTACACGTAAATAAATCATATGAATATGTGTAATTGTGCATTGGTCAGTGAAGACTGTGAATGTGTGTGTGTGTGTGTGCGCGCGCGCGCGCGCCTCACTGTGTGTATGCATTAGAGACTGACTTTTTTTTTTTTTTCGTGTCTTTGTTAGGGTTTTTTTTTTTGGACATAAAAGAAAAAAGAGTCACAAGATTTAGAATGGAGGTGTCAAAAACTCAGAATCAAATACATAGCATTAGAGAAAGGGGGATATTGAAAAAAAAAGAAAAATGTATATACCTGAATACATGTGGAATTGTTACATGAATCCGGAATCTTCATAGAGGTGAACAAATTTCACAAGACAGATGCTATGTGTGGATATGTGTGTGTGTGCATGTGCGTGAGCTTAGTGTATGTGTGTGTGTGTGTGTGTGATGTGTATGTGTGTGTGTGCGTGCGTGTGTGAGAGTGTTCTTAGTGTGTGTGTGTGTGTGTGTGTGTGTGTGTGTGTGTGTGTGTGTGTGCGCGCGCGCGCGAGTGTGTTCTTAGTGTGTGTGTGTGTGTGCAATCTTGTGTGCGTGTATGTGTGTGTGTACATAGTGTGTTTATGTGTGTACAGATCATGTGTGTATGCGTGAGAGAGAGAGAGAGAGAGAGAGAGAGAGAGAGAGAGAGAGAGAGAGAGAGAGAGAGATATATATATACTTTTTTTATGTTTGTTTCTTTTTGTTACTGACATAAAGGAAGAAAAGTTTCACTAGATATAGAATGGAGGAGTGAAAAACAGCACAAAGTAAATATACAGCAGGACAGAAGGGAGAATATTGAAAAAAAATTGAAGAATGCACATACCTGAATATATGTGGAATCGATAGGTATACCCTCAGTCTTCAGAGCTGTGAAAAATCTTGACACCAAACCTGGCTCTCTTCAGGGGGATGTACTGCCTGAAGACACAAGGGCACCTTTCCACAGTAGCAGGGACTCGCCAACTGCAAGATGATGACCAGGCTTGTAAACTGAATGAAACTTCTGTTGAAGTTTTTCAGTCAGTGGCCATACCTTGTAGAGTCGAGCTCTGTTGGGGTCAATGCGTGTGGTTCAGCTGCACTGTTGTTCAGATGGAACATCCTCAATAACAGCTGATACCTCTTTCTGGGCATCATAGCACTGAACACAGGTGAGGAAAACAAAGAGCTCTGTGACCAGTACAGGTGCAGGGCAGGCTTTTTTCACAAGACCGGTCAGCAGAGTCAAGCCTAAAAGTTTTTCCCTCTCCACTGAAGGCGTCTCATTGTCCTTCCCATTTGGCAGCCCTGTATACTTCTTCAATCCTCCATCCCTCCTCTGCTTCCATCAGTGTTTGGTGAGCATACAAATTGTCTGCTCAACCATCACTTCCAAAAGCTCTTGAGTAAGAAAAAATCTGAAGTAGTCCACTGGCTGGAAGTTTTTGCCAGTTGGAACTTTAATCCCCGGGTTTCCACTAAATGGCAGTGTTGCTGGGCGGTAAAAAAATTTGGTGTGAAAAATTCCCTTGGAACTTAGCTGTCCCAGTTCGAGTTGCATCTGCTTGCTGTCTGCCACACCCCCTCGACACACACCCCCTCTCCCTCTTCCACACTTGCCGTGAACCCCTCTTCTCACTTCCAGTCCTCCTTCTCTTTCACCCTCAACTGACCGAAGCAAATCCACCTCTTTTCTTCACTCGTATCACTTTCATGCTGCAGAGAAACACATACACTGGCTCTCTCGCTCGGCGTACCCACGCTTGTGTCAGCTGGGTCAAGACCGACTTGACTCATCAACAAGAAATATCTCCTGCATGTACCAAATCATTGTCACTGCCCTACCGTTGAGCGAATCGACTGATTCAAGATCTGAATCACCATCCTCTAGAATGCTATTTGCTGCTTCGAGGGCAGAAAAGGTTTTTCGAGTTGATTGTAGGCCACTCAGTCAGGGGGTTGCGTCGTCCACCATTATTGGTGAGTGACAACTACTTGGAGCCTGAGGGTCTTCACTTTCAATGGACTTGGCACACAGTATCATGAGTATGTGTACACGTCAAGAGGTATAATTTGACTGGCTACTGGACGGGATCCTTAACGTTTGTCATACACCAAATTAGTTGGGGACGTCGCTAGGGTTTTCCAGCTAAAAATAGTGAAAGGTCGCAGACCAAAATTTCAGTCACTGGTGCTGAAGCGGAAGTATCTTATCGACTGAAATACCGGTCATTGGCACTCAACAGGTTTTAACCTGTTGAGTGCCTTTAAGCCGTCAGCTGACGCCGCAGTAAAAATGTACTCCCAGTGCCTATGGGCCATCCACTGACGTCATGCATTTTTTCTTGAATTTTCATTTGTTACTATTCCTATCAAAGGACTGAAATAGAGTGTGCGTAGTAAGCCTTATATGTCTGCAGTATTAAAATGATATGCAAATGACCACACGTGAGGGGAAAGACCATTTATTCTCATCACTGACTGGATGACCAGCCAGTGCTTTGTCTCGCTTGCAAAGATGGCGGCGCAACCTTCGACGAGTGTAGCGACCAAATCAGCGTACTTACACAGCTGAGCAGGCTCTGCTAATCTTTTTTGACAAAGATAATAATCTTTTATTCAACAACTCACTCGAGCATGAAGTGAGATGATGATGAGTGATGGAATTGCCGACCATATTCGTCAGTTATTGAGTCGTGCTGTGCGATCTCAAGAGTGTACATATTCAGCTGACTGGTTACCAGCGTCGAACGAGCCAGCCTAGTGTGTACTCTGCACTGTGTGCGAGTGGCCAGCGACGTGTTAGTCAGCGCGAGAGGGGAGCGCGGCCTGCTCGCGGTGTGACACGGGCAGCAGGAAAGGTAGGGGAAGAGGGAGGAGTGAAAGAGAGGGTTGAAGTCCAGCAAGGGGGTGTGGTGGGGGGAGGGGGGCGTGGTCGTGGACTGACCTGTCTGCATGAGGTGTGAGCGTCTTGATAGACTTCTAGACTGTTCTACTTTCATTTACAGGTGTAGTGTGACAATATCAACTTTATTTTCAACTTTTTGCTCTTGTGTGTTTTTTTTGGATGTGAAGCTGTAGTGGTAAATACATATGTTTTTGATCGTGCAAAAAAATCTATCCAAATCTAAATGCCTAAATATTTTTTTTATGATCAAAATTAAAACAAAAGAAGCCAAGATTCACAATCTCCATTCAATTTCCTTAAAAAATCCTATATATTTCATTTTTATATCTTTTGTAGTTTCTGAGCTAGAATTTTTGGTTAATTGTTACCCCAAATCATTAGATCTAAATAAAACTAATCAAGCGGGATACTTGTTGGCCGTTGATTTTTCCAAAGCGTTTGATTCGATAACTAAGCTTTTCTACTGAATACCTTTGATGGCTTTGGCTCTGATGTTAAGAAATGGATATCAATTCTGACGGACAGTAATTTTGCATCTATAAATCAAGGTGGCTGGCTTAGTTAGTTAGTGTTTATAGGGTCCAGCGGACTACTAGGAGCCAAATCAGGACCTCAGCTATCATATCTGCTGAGTCTCTAAATACAAATACCCACACTAGTACTAACACATCGCTTAAAATTTATAAAGACAAAAGCACAATTATCTCAACTTCAGCAACACCTATACATATATATATATACATTATTAAAACACTATAATTTATAAAATAAGTTTACCTCTTTCAAAAAGGAAGAAATAAGATCCACTGAAATCTCACGAAACAGAACTGATAAATCACTGGTGGAAAAGAACTTCTCTCTGATACACATCAAATCAGCACATTCAGTCAAAAAATGATGAACACTGAACAAGCTGTCACATGCAACACACCATGGAGGGTCTTCCTTCTGAGTATCCAACTGTGCGTATATAGCTGTGCCCAATATGTAACTGTGACAAAACAGATTCCTCTTTATGGTTACATACTATCGTTGGGAAAGGGTCGATTAAATTTGGGCAAATTTTAAACAATTTTATCATGAATTTGATTAGACCATTCACTCTGCCACAGCTCACGACAATACGAGCTAGATTTATGACGAAGATCTGAGTGAGGAACAAAACTGCAGGGCCTCCTGGAAAGACTTGCACCGAGAGCTTGTTTGGCTGCTTTGTCTACCACTGAGTTACCATAGATTCCCATATGGCTGGGGACCCAACAGAAAACTATATGCTTTCCCGAAGAGACAAGCTGAGTATGAAGATCATGAATATCCGCCAAAACTGGATGTGAAACTTCTCTTATCGATAAAGCCGACAGTGCCGACAATGAATCCGATAAAATAAGGAAATCGTTCTGATCTGACCTGGACACCACACTGAGAGCCAGATTTAAGCCTTCAGTTCAGCAGTATAAACAGACAACCAATCCCGTAATCTTAACAAGGTGGGCTCCTGAAAATTGTTATCACATACAATGGCAGCTGCAGCCCTCTCATCTTTTTTAGAACCATCTGTAAAAATCTTGGTAAAATCTTTATAAAGTTCACATTGCTCAAGATAAAGTTGTTTATATGCAGCACTCGAGGTGACCTCCTTTCGAAACTGAGTTAAATATAAATTAATCTCTGGATTGGCTATTTTCCAGGGAGGTACATCAGTCTGTAATGGACTGTCATCAACAGCATCAAGGTCAATGCCAGCTGCCCCGAAGTGGTTAGTTTTGTTAGTTAGTGTTTATAGGGTCCAGCGAACTACTAGGAGCCAAATCAGGACCTCAGCTATCATATCTGCTGAGGCTCTAGATACAAATACCCACACTAGTATCAACACATCGCTTAAAGCCCCGAAGTGGGGCAAAATGCGAATACCCAGTGGAGGAATCTCATTTGGCTTTAAGTCATATTTGGCTCTAAAAGGCGGGTTCATGACAATATCATAGGCAGGGTTTTCTGGACTAGCCCTCAGTTTCTGATAATAGTTCATGGAAAGACACAATCTCCTTAGCTCCAGAGGGGGTTCAACAGATTCAACATACAAACTCTCTTTTGGAGATGTGTGAAATGCTCCCAGAGCAATCTGCAGTCCTTGATGAATTGGATCAAGAGCTTTGAGACAAGACTTTCGTGCGGATCCATATACCACACAACCATAATCTAGCTTTGGTCTCACCAAAGCCCGATATAATCACAACAGAGTTCGCCTGTCTGCACCCCATCAGTGTGACTAATACCTTTAAAACATTCAAACCTGGTTAGATAGTTAGTTAGTGTTTATAGGGTCCAGCGGACTACTAGAGCCAAATCAGGACCTCAGCTATCATATCTGCTGAGTCTCTAGATACAAATACCCACACTAGTATTAACACATCGCTTGAAGTTTATAAAGACAAAAGCACAATTATCTGTTCAACTCCAGCAACACCTATATACATTATTAAAGCACTATAACTTATAAAATAAATTTACCTCTTTCAAAAAAGAAAAAATAAGATCCATTGAAATCTCGCAAAAAAAAGACTGATAAATCACTGGTGGAAAAGAACTTCTCTCTGATACACATCAAATCAGCACATTCAGTCAAAAAATGATGAACACTGAACAAGCTGTCACATGTAACACACCATGGAGGGTCTTCCCTTTTGAGTATCCAACTGTGCGTTTATATAGCTGTGCCCAATATGTAACCGTGACAAAACCGATTCCTCTTTATGGTTACTTACTATCGATGGGAAAGGATTGATTAAATCTGGGCAAATTTTAAATAATTTGTTATGAATTTGGCTAGACCATTCACTCTGCCACAGCTCACGACAATACGAGCTAGATTTATGATGAAGATCTGAGTGAGGAACAAACTGCACAGGCCTCCTGGAAAGACTTGCACCAAGAGCTTGTTTGGCTCCTTTGTCTACCACTGAGTTACCATAGATTCCCATGTGGCTGGGGACCCGACAGAAAACTATATGCTTTCTTTCCCGAAGAGACAAGCTGAGTATGAAGATCATGAATATCTGCCAAAACTGGATGTGAAACTTCTCTTGTCGATAAAGCCGACAGTGCCGACAATGAATCCGATAAAAAGGGAATCGTCGTTCTGATCTGACCTGGACACCGCACTGAGAGCCAGATTTAAAGCCTTCAGTTCAGCAGTATAAACAGTTGACCAATCTCGCAATCTTAACAAGGTGGGCTCCTGAAAATTGCCATTACACACAATGGCAGCTGCAGCCCTCTCATCTTTTTTTAGAACCATCTGTAAAAATCTTGGTAAAATCTTTATAAAGTTCACATTGCTCAAGATAAAGTTGTTTATATGCAGCACTCGAGGTGACTTCCTTTCGAAATTGAGTTAAATATAAATTAATCTCTGGATTGGCTATTTTCCAGGGAGGTACATCAGTCTGTAATGGACCATCATCAACAGTTCAAGGTCAATGCCAGCTGCCCCGAAGTGGGGCAAAATACAAATACCCAGTGGAGGAATCTCATTTGGCTTTAAGTCATATTTGGCTCTAAAAGGCGGGTTCATGACAATATCATAGGCAGGGTTTTCTGGATTAGCCCTCAGTTTCAGATAATAATTCATGGAAAGACACAATCTCCTTAGCTCCAGAGGGGGCTCACCAGATTCAACATACAAACTCTCTTTTGGAGATGTGCGAAATGCTCCCAGAGCAATCCGCAGTCCTTGATGATGAATTGGATCAAGAGCTTTGAGATAAGACTTTCTTGAGGATCCATATACCACACAACCATAATCTAGCTTTGGTCTCACCAAAGCCCGATATAATCGCAACAAAGTTTGCCTGTCCGCACCCCATCAGTGTGACTAATAACCTTTAAAACATTCAAACCTGACTGGCAAAATTGTTTAATGTGTACTTAATGTGAGGCAAAAAGGAAAGCCTACTATCAAAAATAACCCTAAAAAATTTCACTTGTTTGGAAACTTTAATGACCTGACCATTGAGACTGATAGCTGGTTCTAAGACCTGAGATCTTTTCCTATGGAAATGAATACACTCTGTCTTAGTTGCTGAAAACTTAAATCCATTTTCAGTGACCCACTGCTGAACACGATTAACACACAACTGAAGTTGACGCTCAGCTGCAGCCAAGGTTTTCCCCTTGGCAGAGATAGAGAAATCATCAACAAACAATGACTTATCAATCCCAGACTTTACTGACTGAACGATATCATTAATCTTGAGATTGAACAGAAGCGGAGAAAGGATGCTACCCTGAGGGACACCCATCTCCTGCTCAAAAGGATCTGAGAAAGTAGAGAATGAAGTCTAACACTGAAATGCCTGTTAGACAAAAAAATAGCAATAAACATTGGTAAATTACCTTTGAAATCAAGTGCCTTCAAGTCCTGAAGAATTCCATACCTCCATGTTGTGTCATAAGCTTTTTCTAAATCAAAAAGAATAGAAACTACATGCAATTTGCTCTTACTGGACTGAAACCTGCTGCACCAAATACCTGACTTCGAGATTTTCCCCTAAGAGGGTCTGGAGTCCGAAAAGGATGCTCCTCACTGCGTGCCCTGTCTCGTACTGCTGTTATTGACTTGTGAGCAAGGGGACAACTCTTTCCTCCGATCCTTCACCCCTGACCTCTGGTCCACAGTACTTTGTACAACTGAAACACCTCTTCCCTCACCAGCAGGGACTGAAGCCTGTTGTACACTGCTGGTCGGAACACTATTGCATTTCTGAGTCAAAACCTCAACTGATTGCTCAAGTGTAGTAAGCCGATCCAAAACCGATGACAACAATTCTGTCAATTTCTTCTCCAGAGCAGTGAATGGAGCTGCTCCCAGATCATCACCCGATGACCGGTTCGCAGAATCGTTGACCACCTTCTGTGCATAAGTAGAAGTCGAAGGAGTCCTAGCTTCCACTAATCTCTTGCCTCAGTAAAGGAACATTTTCTCTCAATCTTTACTTTCTGAATCTCGCATTCCTTTTTCCACACTGGGCAACTTTTTGAATTTGCTGGATGGTCACCCTTACAATTGACACAGTATACAGCACTTATACAAGATTCATCATGCTTCTTCTGCCCACAATCACGACAAACCTCCTGACCCCGACAAGCTCGGCTGGAATGCCCAAAGCGTTGGCACTTGAAACACCGCAAAGGAGATGGCACAAAAGGCGTAACTTTCACTCGGACATAACCCACTTTGACAAACTCTGGAGGAGATGACATAGCAAAAGTCAAGAATAGCGTGTTGGTTTCGATCAAGTCACTTCCTTTAGAGATTTTAACTCTATGGACCTGCAGGACACCCCTGGCTTTCCATCTCAGTCCGAATTTCTGATTCAGCAACTCCAGCCAAGTCAGCACATCTGATTACCCCTTTGGAGTAGTTGAGAAAGGGGTGAATGGAAACCTTAACTGTGATATTCAAGAGTTGAAAACCATCCCTTTTCAGTTACAACCATGACGCCGCTTCCGTAGCACAGTTAACAAGGTAGCGACCAGATCAGAGTCTCTTAATCATTTTGAATCCTGTGGACGAAACTCCCTCAAACCACTTACAAACAGCGAACAGAGAAATCCGAGCAATGGATTCTTTGGGATCTTTTGCTTCCACTAATAGGAAGCTTGGCCATGTGTTTTGGATACCCTTTCTCTTTGCCACTTCCCTTATCTCGTTATCTGAATCTGAATCTCTATTCATAATCTCGTCCATACACTTGCCATGTCCATCATCGTTTCTTCTCTTTTTGTTTGGGGGTAGTTGTTTGGTAGTCATATTGAAAGGAAAAAACTTCACCTCCCCTACTTCCCACCTGCCATCGAGTGCCCACAAGGGCGATGCCCCGTAAGCGATCCTCTAGCAAAGGGAAACACCAGGGTTATAGCGAAGGTATACACTGCGTGACATGCGCTCCACCCCATCCACCAGGCTCATGACCAACTGCCAAGAACAAACAAACAGGAGGCCACTCACCTGGCTTCCAGAGCAAGCAACGTGCCACACGGTTTGACCCATGCCATATCCACACTGTGGAGGCGACCGATTGACAGCATTGGGCCCCATGCTACCCCCCGTCTAGGGGAAGTCCAGGCCAAAGTGGCGTGTTGAGGGGCGCGGATCCCATTCCGGGTCCTTCTCAACCACCAGGACCCCATTCTCCCCTCGACACGGGTCACACCACACGGTCAACACGGTGGACCAAGAGGACACAGAGAGAGAAATGCTATATAAGGCTTGTGATAAAAGCGAAAGAATAGGATAACGACCCATAAAGGCAGAAGATAGACGAAACAGAAAACTGCAGATTATTAAGGAGAATGTTGAAAGAGAAATGCAGGTGAAAGAACCATGGGTAGGCAGAAAAAAAAAAACACAAAAAAAAAGAGAGAAAAAGAAAGCCCACCTAAAACAAAGTCCCACCCTCAAGGGGCACAAGAGGGTGACCCTGAGAACTAAAAATAAGACACCCCACCCAGGTCCCCCAGGGCAGACCCCGGTGGGGGAAGGTGGCTGGCTTTCCCCCAGGGCAGACCCCGGTGGGGGAAGGTGGCTGGCTTTCCCCCAGGACAAACCCGGTGGGGGGAAGGTGGCTGGCTTTCCCCCCAGGACAAACCCCGTGGGGGAAGGTGGCTGGCTTTCCCCCCAGGACAAACCCCGGTGGGGGAAGGTGGCTGGCTTTCCCCCAGGGCAGACCCCGGTGGGGAAAGGTGTGGCTGACTTTCCCCCAGGGCAGACCCCGTGGGGGAAGGTGGCTGGCTTTCCCCCAGGACAAACCCCGGTGGGGGAAGGTGGCTGGCTTTCCCCCAGGGCAGACCCCGGTGGGGGAAGGTGGCTGGCTTTCCCCCAGGGCAGACCCCGGTGGGGGAAGTGGCTGGCTTTCCCCCAGGGCAGACCCCGGTGGGGGAAGGCGGCTGGCTTTCCCCCAGGACAAAACCCCGGTGGGGGAAGGTGGCTGGCTTCCAGGGCAGACCCCGGTGGGGGGGGAAGGTGGCTGGCTTTCCCCCAGGGCAGACCCCGGTGGGGGAAGGCGGCTGGCTTTCCCCCAGGACAAACCCCGTGGGGGAAGGTGGCTGGCTTTCCCCCAGGGCAGACCCCGGTGGGGGAAGGTGGCTGGCTTTCCCCCAGGGCAGACCCCGGTGGGGGAAGGTGGCTGGCTTTCCCCCAGGACAAACCCCGGTGGGGGAAGGTGGCTGACTTTCCCCCCAGGACAAACCCCGGTGGGGGAAGGTGGCTGGCTTTCCCCCCCCCAGGACAAACCCCGGTGGGGGAAGGTGGCTGGCTTTCCCCCAGGACAAACCCCGGTGGGGGAAGGTGGCTGGCTTTCCCCCAGGACAAACCCCGGTGGGGGAAGGTGGCTGGCTTTCCCCCAGGACAAACCCCGATGGGGGAAGGTGGCTGGCTTTCCCCCAGGGCAGACCCCGGTGGGGGAAGGTGGCTGACTTTTCCCCCAGGACAAACCCCGGGGGGGAAGGTGGCTGGCTTTCCCCCAGGACAAACCCCGGTGGGGGAAGGTGGCTGGCTTTCCCCCAGGACAAACCCCGGTGGGGGAAGGTGGCTGGCTTTCCCCCAGGACAAACCCCGGTGGGGGAAGGTGGCTGACTTTCCCCCAGGACAAACCCCGGTGGGGGAAGGTGGCTGGCTTTCCCCCAGGACAAACCCCGGTGGGGGAAGGTGGCTGGCTTTCCCCCAGGCAGACCCCGGTGGGGGAAGGTGGCTGGCTTTCCCCCCAGGACAACCCCCGGTGGGGGAAGGTGGCTGGCTTTCCCCCCAGGGCAGACCCCGGTGGGGGAAGGTGGCTGGCTTTCCCCCAGGACAAACCCCGGTGGGGGAAGGCGGCTGGCTTTCTCAGCCCTTTGATCTGAACTGTGGCATATGACAGGGTTGTTCATTTTCTCCACTAGCTTTTATTTTCCCCATTAAATGTTGGCTATCAAAATACAAGCAGTACAGTAAATAAGAATTAAGATATCTACACATTCTCAAACTGAAAGCCGTTATTTAAAAATAAAGCAAATGGCAGATGACACAACTTTGTTCCTGGGAGATTGTAATGATATGACCAGATCACTGGAAATATTAACTTCTTTTCAAGGAATATCTGGTATCAAATTAACCCCTTGACTGCTGAGCCTACTTGGCAGGAAGTGTAAATTGCCCAGTGCTGGGTTGGATTGCTGTGGCCAAGTGAAAACTACAGTGTGTTTTACTTTTTAGCCCCATATCTCTGTCACTACTGACCCAACACTTACAAAGTATATATATATTTTTTTAAAGGAAATTAAACTTGCTGTTTGACTGTATAAATTTGAATACCAGAAAGTATGACAAGAAGAAGTGAGGCAAAGGGAAAGTGAGATGTTAATAAAAAATAGCTGTAAAATCATATCATAATTGACAAAAATGAATGACAAAATGACACAGAAATGTAGACAGAAAGAAACAAAAATGTTAGGAAATGAATATGAAATAAATCAAATAACTGACTTGGTGATAAGATGGTAAAAAAATCTCTGCCAAAACACAGCAACATGATCCACATGAGAGCACACAATGCACTGATGCATTCCAGGAAACACTTGAACCACTACACTTCACAGATTTCATCCAGAGAAGCACAAACACCACAGATTGCTCTTCTTTTTCCCACCACAGATTTTTTTTTCAGCACAAAATTCATTGGAGAAACACCACATTTTTCTGCATACATGTAGTGTGTGTGTGTTGTGTGTGTGTGTGTGTGTGTGAGTGATATTTATGTGAGGCTGCTCAGGCTGTAGAGTTGACAACGGTGTGGTAGAGCTCAAAGCAGCCGTTGTCAATGCAGAGTGCAGGCTTGGATGGGCAGAAAGTGCACATGTACCGGCAGTCGGAGCACATACCCCGTGCAATGCACACTCTGCACTTGCGGTAAGGCTTCTCTTTGGTCTCTGTTGGAGGGATAGGCCTAGGGAAATGGGCTGCTCCAACTCACTGTGCATCATCAACACTCCCTGGTGGAGTAGGTGCTACTGGTGTGTGTGGCAGGATCCACCGGGCGTTGGATCAAGGCAGCAACGAAATCCTGGAGGAAATCCAGGTAATCTTGTTTGTAGCCCCTCTCCTTGGCCACAATGTGTGCATTCAGTGTGGCCACCTGCAGAAAGTGGAAACCCAATTTCTTGGTCCACTTCTGGCACTTGCAGGCGATGTCGTAGGGCTCAGATTAGTTGGTCCTGGATGTCCATGCCACCCATGTCGTAATTGTAGTCAACCGACGACATGGGCTGTCAGAACTCAGCTTGTGTGCGGCCTCTTCTCCTCCCTTGGAAGTTGTCAGTGTGCAGACTGGACACAATGAAAATTTCCTTACTGTCCATAAATTTAAATAAGTGGGTGCCATCTTTACAGAGGCTGCTGAAGCTGCGGGCTGGCACCTCCAGATTCTGCACACACTGTGGCACCCAGTTCTTTCTCACAGTGCCACAGTGGAGAGTGTTGTGGGCCAGCAGGTAGCGGTTCAGGTTGACCGAGCTGTAGAAGTTGTCGGCATACACAATGTAGCCCTTATCCAGCAGGTCCCCCATCGGCCACACCACCATCTTCTCTGTCATGGTCAGAGTCTGGGCGTCAGTGGGAAAATCGTTGTGGACACTTGTGATGTGATCATCTTTGCCTTGGTAGACCTCGACAACACAGATAGAGTAGGACAACCACTCAGATATATACTCAGAGTCCTGACTACTCACACACACACACACACACACACAGGCACCACCACACATGGATGCAGAATGCACACCACACACACACACACACACACACACATACACATGCATGCAAAATGCACATCACACACAAACATGAACACACACACACACACACACACACAGGCACACACATGGATGCAGAATGCACACACCACACACACACACTCACAAACACACACGCACGCACACACACACACACACACACACACACACACACACACACACACACACACACACACACACACGCATACACACCTGAAGCGGTAGGTGTAGCCGGTCCGGTCACACATCAAGAACATCTTGATGCCAAACCTGGCCCTTGAGTGGCATATATTGCTTGAACCCAAGACAGCCTTTCCACAGTAGGAGACTCTCATCCACTGAAATCTGTCGATGCGGCTTGCGGATTTTTTCAAACTGTACCTGCAGCTTGTCCAGCAGTGGCCTGATCTTGTACAGCCTGCAGCAGCAGAAATTTGAAACAGAACTGACATTTTGAAATCTATGCATTTTTACTAAAGACAGTGAAATTATGAATAAAATGAAAGCAAAAAAAAAACAACATCATAATCAATGCAGTACTGTAATACAGCTGGTAAACTATGAGTAATAGAAGTAAAGTGAAAACAGGTGTCATAGTTTATCAATTATTTATTAGTTTATTCATTAATTTGAAATATCATTGATTTATTTATCTATTTTGTTTGTTTGCAAGCACATAATTTATTTATCTATTTTGTTTGTTTGCAAGCACGTAAGTGCACCTACTTGCTTATTTAGTTATTAGCTATGATTCTCGCCTGTCATAGAGAGCATCCCCTGCTGCTGGCATCTTGCTGTTGTCATTGAAGTGAAGGTACTTCAACAGCAGAAGAAAGCAATCCCACGGCATGGTCTGGCTGAAGATGGGGTGTAGAACAGCCTGTTGGTTGACCAGTACATGTGCAGTTCTGGCCGCTGGTCAAGGCCCATCCCAGGAACACGCACATTTCCTGAATATTTGTTTCTTTCCAATTACTGGCCCTGGCTTTTGGTTTTGCTGCCACATATTCAACATTATCAGCCATGTACTGTGCAGCGTACCTGTTGGTTTCTTCCACAAGCAGCCCCAGAATCTCATTTGTGATGAACAAATTCACAGAATCATAGGCAGTGAAGTTTTCAGTGTTGACTTCAGCACTCACGCCTACATGTTCACTGGAGTCAACTTGAGTTGGTTCAAACTCACTGCCATCTGCCCAGTCCTCCTCGTTTCTAACATTCACAGTGACTGTGTCAGGCCCACGGGCTCTCCCCCTCCCCCTTCCTCTTGCTCTCTCCCTGCCACTGTCACTCTCCTCATTGTAGTGCCACTGCCACTGCCAGCCCAACACCTTGATTACTGTCGTTGTTGACTGATTCAGCAGCAGGAATAGCATAATCTACAGCTGTAGATGTACTAGCAACAGCAGCAGCGTGAGGCCTGCTCTCACTCACAGTTTCAGTTGACTGAGACTGAGAGTTATCGTGCAACTGTTGTGGTTGGAGCCTCGTCAACAAAGTTCGAATGTCACTCGCGCCGTCAACATCGTCCTCACCATCACTCAATTCAAGCTCAATATCGGGATCAAAATCTTCTTGATCCGAGTCTCCATCATGCAAAATACTCATAGCATTGTCGATATAGGCGGTAATGTCCCTTACAGGACAAGCGGATTCACCTTACACAGTCAAGAGGTTAAAAAAATTAAAAACAAAGGCATGAGAAATGGGAAGACAGAGAAAAGAACAAAATTGGCCATTCACTACTGTAGAGAGAAAATAAAAATTCTTGGCATTTATTTTGAAACCAATAAAATGGCAAGAAACACAGAAGATAACTGGAAAGATAGAATCGAACGAATTACAGAATTAATCTTTTTTTTTTTAAGTGTCCAGGTAAGGTCATTGTGATAAAAACCTTTTTGATCAGCCAGTTGGTCCGTGCTGTGCAATCTGTTGGCATCCCAGAAATAATCTTAAATAAAATGAACACAATGTTGTATAAATTTCTATGCAGAAAAAATTTATCAACAGAAAAGCATTTGAAAAGGTAAAAGAACAATAGAATCTGATATTGATGATGGAGGCTTAAACATGATCAACATAATTCAGTTCCAGAAACATTTGTATTTGCAGTGGATTGGGAAACTGTAGAACACTGAAGTTCATTAAAACTGAAAATTCATACCCATGTGACATTTCCAAAAGATTGCCTGTGGATCTGGTGTTTTTCATTTAAATGCTAGGTCCAAAGAAATGAAAAGTCCTTGATAGGATAAACAATGAGTTCTGGAGAAAAGTTTTGGTAAACCTATCTCAACAGCAAAACCATTACAAGGCCTAATGAAATCAACTGTAATAATTTTCATTCTCAGCTCCTGTTCAACCATCCTATGATTAAGTACAAAAAGAAAGTTATTTTCTTTCAAAACCAGCAAAAAAAAAAAAAAATGATACCGATCAAATGAAAAGCATCATCTATTATGATGAAAAAGACTGTTGCCTCTGGAAGAAGTACAAAAATATAATCGGTAAAAACAAAGCAAACATTCTGTTTGAGTATAATGCTCTTGTCAACTCAATCCCTCAAAAGAGGGTGCAGTGGACAGAGCAGGGTGAACCTGAAACATCCACACTCCCTTGTGATGCAAAGGAATTTGATTTAAAACTGAAAAACATTAAACAGTATTTATTAAGGAAGATAGTTAGACTCATCAACATCATGTCATTTTTGGCGTTGAAAATTTGGATATGAATTAGACAGATCAGCGTGGTCCACAGCTAAAGAAGCCACTAAAGACACAAGACTTAAAGAGTCCTACACTGGAAAATCTTGCACATTTACCTTACCAATATTATGCTTAACAAAATGAAAGTAACAGAAATTAACAAATGTTCTTATTACAATAACATTTTTCCTCAACTGTGTGGTCATAAAAAGGTTCTGGGAGTTCTTAGAATACAAACTATATATAAAAAACAAATAGTAAAATAACACTGACAGCAGTGGATGTTTCGTTTGGTGTAAACAGATCAAGATATCCTAAAGACAAATACTTATACATTAAGCTACTCATATTATAAGGAAATATGTCCATCAGTGTCTATAAAAAGACTCATCTCCTGTTTCTTTACAAATAACATTTGACAGACGAATCAAACTAAGAGATGTTAGATACTTATCTCTGGATACATATATAATGATGGATAAACTTTATTTTCTTTGCTTGTTTGCTTGCTTGCTTGTTCTATTTCTGCTATGGTTTAAGTATATGGTGACATAACTGTGAGTTTTATATGCTTGGCACTCTCTTTGTCTCTCTGTAAACATTCTCCCTCTGTCTATCCCTCACACACACACACACACACACACACACACACACACACACACACACACACACACACACACACACACACACACTTAATCGCATACTGTATCTCTCCAACCCTCTCTGTCTGTTTGTCGCTCTGCCTGCCTGCATGTCTGTCTGTCTGTCTCCCCCCCCCCCCCCCCCCCCCTTTCCCTTTCTATCTCTGTCTCCTTTTAATATCCACAAGCCTGTTGCACTATTCTGCAGTGTATGTTATAGTACTTGCATACCTCATCATATAAGAACTCAGTTTGCTCATTCGAAAAAAATGTCAGGTGACATGTGCGAAAACGACTTGTGGGAAAAACTGAAAGAAAAGGAAGTAATTAACAGTCTTTTGTTTTATTCATTTTTGTTCTCTTTGATATGCAGCGCATTATGAGAGTGAGAGTGTCAGTATACCACACATGAGAACATGTACACACCCAGACACTTGCTTAGTATCAAATAGCGAAACATTAAAATCAGCAAAAAATATGTCCATTTGTTAGAGAACAAACTATGCATGGTGTGTGAGAAATCAGTTTACACACACACACACACAAAAGAAAAAAAAAAAAAAAAAAAAGACAGTGGTA
>JADBJO010007459.1:0-5000 GCA_016801955.1 Conus betulinus | reverse complement strand
ACACCCCTCTACATGACAACTCTTAACCCTGGCCTTATCTCTGACCTACATCAACCCCCCACCATCTGCACAAGACTGTTTCTTCTTCACGGCCACCTCAGGAACATGGCAGATGTTGTAGCCTGAAACAGGAGGCGACGATTAACGCCGGGGCCTCCTCCTCCTGTTCCGTTCCTGGCGCCTTAAATAGGCGTCTGTTTCTGAAATCAATAGACTGATACCGGTCAGGGGGCCTCCTGACACGGCCTGAGCGACGCAACAGCGGCTCTCCTGCCGGAGCAGGCTGGTCTTGCCTAGGCCCTGTGGCTGTGGCTCCACTGGTGGAGGGGGCTGATGGACTGCCCTACCAACAACCACAGGTGCCATAGGTGGGGCCTGCGGAGGGGGCTGATGGACTGCCCCCCTGCCACCACTGCAGGTGGAATTGGTGGGGCCTGCGGAGGGGGGCTGGTGGACTGCCCCCCCTGCCACCACTGCAGGTGGAACTGGTGGGGCCTGCGGAGGGGGCTGGTGGACTGCCCCCCCTGCCACCACTGCAGGTGAACTGGTGGGGCCTGCGGAGGGGGCTGGTGGACTGCCCCCCCTGCAACCACTGCAGGTGGAACTGGTTGGGGCCTGCGGAGGGGGCTGGTGGACTGCCCCCCCTGCCACCACTGCAGGTGGAACTGGTGGGGCCTGCGGAGGGGGCTGATGGACTGCCCCCCCTGCCACCACTGCAGGTGGAACTGGTGGGGCCTGCGGAGGGGGCTGGTGGACTGCCCCCCCTGCCACAACTGCAGGTGGAACTGGTGGGGCCTGGAGGGGGCTGATGGACTGCCCCCCTTGCCACCACCACAGGTGGAACTGGTGGGGCCTGTGGAGGGGGCTGATGGACTACCCCCTCATCCACAACCACAGGTGGTGCAGATGCATCTTCTGCAGGTGGGGACTGATGACCTGACCTAATCCTCCCACATCCTGCCCTGACACTGCCACCCCATCTTCCCTATTGCCCTGCGTCTATCACACCCTCTACATCTACCACCCCCCTCCCTCCTCCCTCCCTCCCTCCTGCATCTTCTTCCTTCCTCTCTTCCCACTCCTCTACCACCTCCATCCCTTCTACCTCCCCCCTCCCTCCCTAACCTGGTCATGATTAGACTCAGACATGACAGTGGAAGACAAGACAGGCACAGGGGAACTGGCGGGTGAAAGCACCCGCCATGGCTGCTGCCCTGGGGACCTAGCCGTAGATGTGGATGGCTGGGGTTCATCATCGGGTAGAGGGATGGTGGCCTCTAGCCCCGTGATTAACCCCTGGGGTTCACCACTGGGCAGAGGGATGGTGTCCTCTAGCCCCATGATTAACCCCTGGGACTCATCACCGGGCAGAGAGCTGGTGACCTCTACCACGAAGGTGAACCCCGTGCTGTCTGTGTGTGTGCTTGTGGGCCTGTGTGTTGGAGCACTCCCAAGCTCCATAGTGCTGTCTGACTGGTTGTGCATGCTGTGTGTGGTGGAGTCGTTTCCATGACTGTCTGCGCCTAACAGACCTACAGCAGCAGCCGGGGGACCTACCCTAGAGGCCCGGGTCATCTGACCGGCAGCACCCTCGTTACCCGTCCGGGCGTAGGGGGAGAATCGGGGAGAAGTATGGGACCTCCTGGATGGTCCAGGGCTGGGTGAGCCGGGCTCCTCCCCTGTCCCCTGGTCCCCTGTGCAAACAGAATCACAACGTCCACATCAGTTTACCAGCACTTGCATCAGGAACATGATGCAGAGCTGGATTCAATTCAAAGAGTGCAGTACAGTGACAATACACACTTCAGTCACAATATACACATCGGTCACACACACACATCAGTCAGAACACACACATCACTTACAACGCACACATCAGTTACAATACACACATCAGCCCCAATACACACATCAGTCACAATACACACACATCAGTCACAATACACACATCACTTACAGCGCACACATCAGTTACATTACAATACACACATCAGCCCATTCACAATTCACACATCAGTCAAAACACACACATCACTTACAACACACACACATCAGTTACAATACACACATCAGTCACAATACACACATCAGTCACAATACACACATCAGTCCACCAGCAAATGTCTGAAAAACACTGCGCAGAGCTGGATTCAACTCAAAAGTGCAACACTGTAATAGTACACACATCAGTGGCAATACACACACATCAGTGGCAATACACACATCAGTCAGTCCACACATCAGTGGCGATACACACATCAGTCAATACATACATCAGTGGCAATACATGCATCAGTCAGTACACACATCAGTCAATACACACTTCAGTCAATACACACATCAGTGGCAATACACACATTAGTCGATACACACATCAGTGGCAATACATGCATCAATCAATACACACATCAGTGGCAATCCACGCATCAGTCAATACACACATCAGTGGCAACACACACATCAGTCAAAATACACACATCAATGGCAATACACGCATCAGTCAATACACACATCAGTCACATATACACATCATCAGTCAAATACACACATCATCACACAGTACACACATCACTTATAACGCACACATCAGCCCCAATACACACATCAGCCATAATACACACATCAGTCACAATACACACAGTCACAATACACACATCACACAAAACACACACATCAGTCACAATACACACACATCAGTCCACCAGCACATGTCAGAAAAACACTGCACAGAGCTGGATTCAACTCAAAGAGTGCAACACTGTCACACACGTCAGTGGCAATACACATCAGTGACAATACACACATCAGTGACAATACACTCATCAGTGACAATACACACATCAGTCAATACACACATCAGTGACAATACACACATCAGTCACAATACACACATCAGTGACAATACACACACATCAGTGACAATACACACATCAGTGACAATACATGCATCAGTGACAATACATGCATCAGTCAATACAAGCATCAGTGACAATACAAGCATCAGTGACAATACACACATCAGTGACAATGCATGCATCAGTGACAATACATACATCAGTGACAATACAAGCATCAGTCAATACACACATCAGTGACATTACATGCATCAGTGACAATACACACATCAGTGACAATACAAGCATCAGTCAATACACACATCAGTGGCAATATCTGCATCAGTCAATATACACATCAGTCACGATACACACATCTGTCACAATACACACATCAGTCACAAGACACACATCTGTCATAATACACATCAGTCAATACACACATCAGTCACAGTACACACATCAGTCACAATACACACATCAGTCACAATACATGCACATCAGTCAATGCACACATCAGTCCACACACATCAGTCACAATACACACATCAGTCACAATACATGCATCAGTCAATGCACACATCAGTCACAATACACACATCTGTCACAATACATACATCAGTCAATACACACATCAGTCATAATACACTCATCAGTCAAACACACACACATCAGTCACAATACACACACAAGTCTCAATGCATGCATCAGTCACAATACACACATCAGTTGCAATACACACATCAGTCTCAATACACACATCAGTTACAATACACACATCAGTTACAATACACACATCAGTCTCAATACACACATCAGTTTACAATACACACATCAGTTACAATACACACATCAGTCACAATACACACATCAGTCTCAATACATGCATCAGTCACAATACACACATCAGTTCGCAATACACACATCAGTCACAATACACACATCAGTCCACCAACACATGCCAGAAAAGCTCTGTGCAGAGCTGGATTCAATTTAAAGAATGCAGCATTATCACAACCCGCACACTGACTCGTGAGTCCTTCAACACACACTCCAGTTGATGTGATTGTGGCAGATCTTTTCATTTGTGCTCTGCTGCTTCTTGCTTTTGTTACAATAATCAGCTGACAGAAAAGAGGGAGGCACCAGCAAAATCATTTCTAAAAGGTGAAAAAAAGCATTTTGGTGGAACTATCCTAAAAGAAACAACAACAACAGCAGCAGCAGCAACTAAGTCATGTTAAACCTAGCACCTCTGAACTAACAGGGTCTGTGGGCCTATCAAATGAAATTTAATGTTCATCTAGCAGTCGGTTATTCATAATGACGTGAGATGTGATGTGCGTGCATCTTGCCAGTGATGCTTGTATCATGCCAGAGACAAGACATGTGCTTTTTCCGCCAAAAGAGAAATCATTGTTCCACGAGGTCACTCCATTCCTTTATATTCTTTTTTACTTCATTGGTTAAAGATGGCAAAGCTGGGTCCTCTTGGCGACTTTTTATCAGCCAGATTTTGTGTTGCTGCTCAGATCAACAAAACAGTAATTGCCGGCTTTCAGCCTGGTATCGGTACCAAGTCTGGCACCTTGGCCTCACATGATCAAGATGAAAGGCCTGGAGAGACTCCAAACTGGAGGGAACATTACAGGACAGGCTTCAAGATGTAGCTCAAAGTTTGGATGCAAAATGGGAAAAGAGGTTCGATGAATTGGAAACTCATTTGGAGAACTTCCTTAAAATGTAAACCCGATGCCATGCCGGAGAATGAGCGGAAATGATTGTGACGTTGAATATGACGAACGTGATGTTCTTGTTTTACAAGAGGATCAAGAAGAGCTACCTGTACAGCAGTGTGAGAAGGCACTGACTGAGGGAAATGCGTGTAGTTCTACCTCTAGCACACCACTAAGAAAGACAACACTCAGCTGATTGATGAAATCGAACAAGAGCTCAGTGGAAAAGACATGCTAGGTTCAAAGGTCAGTGATGGTTTGGCAACGATAGTCAATGGGCATTTTCGCTGAAAGTTGAGTGAAAGATCCAGAAGGTGAAACATGAGGCTCGCAGTCGACCGGACAATTGCGCAAAATTAGTTGTGCCACTGGTAAACAAAGAGATATGGTCCAAACATTCAACAGATCAACGCAAATCGGATCTGAAGAT
>JADBJO010007458.1:107500-112640 GCA_016801955.1 Conus betulinus | reverse complement strand
AAAAGAAAAATCTACCCGAGCTCGGTGTGATATCAGCAAGCCTCACGTTGGACCCCCCCCCTCCACACTCCACACAACCCCCACTACAACCGCTACCGACTGGCGCGCGCTGCGCGTTCGTGCCCAGTGTGTGCACCCCGTGTGTGGGTCAGAGACACTCACCCACCCCCGCCCCCGTGCAGTGTGTGTGCGCCGCGCGCGCGGCCGTATGTGTGCGTATGCGTGTTTTTTAAGTGCTGTGCGAGCCGTGCTGTGCGGGTGCGGGAGTGAGGTGAGTGTGTATGCGTGTGTGTGTGTGTGTGTGTGTGTGTGTGTGTGTGTGTGTGTGTGTGTGCATGCGTTTGTGTGTGTGTGTGTGTGTGTGTGTGGTGTGTGTGTGGTGTGTGTGTGTATGCGTGTGTTTGTTGTGTGTGTGTGTGTATGCGGTGTGGAGGTGCGGTGCGTGCGTGCGGGAGGAGGGATTGTGTGGTGGTGTGTGTGTAAGTAAGGGTATGTCGTGTGTAGTGGGTGTGTGTGTGTGGTGTGTGTGTGTGTGTGTGTGGTTCCACTTAACCAAGTTGCACCGCGAAATCACACAATTTGTGTTTTTGTATCATTTTTTTTTTTTTTTTGTCGTCCGTTTCTTTCCTTTGACTTTTTTTTTTTTACCTTTCAGACTTGGTGCCGTAGGGCTATACCGTTACCTTGTCGACGTGGTGTGGTGGGTGGGTAAATAGACACTCTAAGGATTAGCTCCCGTATTTTTTTTTAACAACTCTCCTCTCTCTCTCTATCTCTCTCTCTCTCTCTCTCTCTCCCCGGTCACCCAGTTGTTTCTCTCGTCTATTTCTTGGTCTGTCTCTCTCTCTCTCTCTCTATCTATCTCTCGCTCTCTCTCTCTCTTCTCTCTCTCCTATCTCTTTATCTTTGGTCACACGCCCTCTCTCTTTGTTTCCCCACCCTTTCTCCCCTTTCTATCTTTCTCTGTCTCTCTATCTCTCGGTCGTTCTCTGTATCCTATCTGATCTCTCTCTTTTTCGCCCGCTCTCTCTCTTTCTCACTACCCTCTCTGTCTTTCTTCCCCCCCCCCCCCACCCCCCCCCCCCCCACCTCTCTCTCTCTTCTTTCCCTTGCTGTTATGAGGGTATTCTCGATGCTGTTGCTTGGGGGCCTGTGAAATAATCCAAGGTTGTCATTGATACTTTCTTATTTCACGTTTCTTTGCTCT
This sequence comes from Conus betulinus, assembly GCA_016801955.1. Classification (NCBI taxonomy): domain Eukaryota; kingdom Metazoa; phylum Mollusca; class Gastropoda; order Neogastropoda; family Conidae; genus Conus; species Conus betulinus. The sequence continues at coordinate 111,433 of JADBJO010007458.1, read as the reverse complement.
TTGCGTTTTCTTCTTTTTTTGTTTATTTATGTGCATGCTTCGTGGCGTTCACGTTTGGTTTTCTTGTAATCGTTAGCAAGACGTTTTTGAGTATTCTTGTAGAATCGTATGAGAGAGAGACCGAAGGAGGATTTTGAGGAGGAGATAGGAGAGAAGCGGAGAGAGGAGAGAGGGAGAGAGAGAGGAGAGAGGAGAGAGGGAGAGAGAGGGGAGAGAGAGAGAGAGAGAGAGATTCGCGTTTGTGTGGTACTGTTATCGTAGAAAAGAATTTTGAGTATTTGAGAGAGAGAGGAGAGAGAGAGAGAGAGAGAGGAGAGGAGGAGAGGAGAAAGAGAGATTCGCGTGCGCGTGTTTGTGTGTTTTTGTGATCGTAGAAAGGAATTTTGAGTAGGGGAGAGGAGAGAGAGACGGAGGAGAGAGATCCTGGAGAGAGAGACCGGCGGAGAGAGAGAGCGAGGAGAGACGAGAGAGAGAGAGAGAGATTCGCGTGCGCGTTTGTGTGTTATTGTGATCGTAGAAAGAATTTTTGTTTGTCCCCTAATGAGCATCATACATGATGAAAAATAAGTACACGTGATGAGAATGACCAGTTTTTTAATATATATTGTTATTTGAATAATATTTTCACATCAGCGTCGTTCTAAATAAACATATTGAAGTTCTGTTATCCGAGTATAATAATTGTTTTTCAATTAAACATGAGATCGCGTTTTAGTAATTTGTTTTGTTTTTGTCTGTGTCATGAGGGCCCATAATCAAGTGGGTCTCAGCGTTTACCTTCACAGCTGACAGGGTCTTGAGTTCGAGCACTCGTGGGATGGGATTTTTTTTTCCATCTTTTTGGCTTGAAAACTCTCTCTGTCCACCAGGAGTAGACGGGTATCTGATTCTGTTCAGGGGAGGTCAAAGGAGGCAGAAAGGGAGAGAGATGGGCACCGCCTTTTGTCATGCTGTGCCTTTGACACAACGAACCTCGGACAGTCCACTTTCCCAGGTTTCTGGGATGCGTCATGTTAAACCCATGTGTTGTCGTTGTTGTTGTTGATTATGATGGTGTTGCTGTTGTTGTTGTGTGATGATGATGCTGTTGATGATGTTGTGTGGTTGCTGTTCTTGTTGTCGTTGTTGATGCTGTTGATGTGTTGTTGTTGTTGTCGTCGTCGTTGACGTCGTTGTTGATTTCACCTGCATTGTTGTGTGTGAATGGTTGTCAATGTTGTTTTTGTTGTGGTGGTGGTGGTGGATGATGATGATGATGATGTTGTTGTTATGGTTGTTGAGCTTACCTAGCATATTGTATGTCTGGTTGTTATAGTAGTTGTTTTGTTGTTGTTGTTGTTGTTGCTGTGATGATGATGATGATGATGATGATGATGTTATTGTTGTTATTGTTCTTACCGTGGTTGCTCCTGAACGTTCCCCTGCATTAGTGTTGATGATGATGATGATGATGATGACGATGATGATGATGATGATGATGATGTTGTTGTTGTTCTCGCTGTGGTTGCTGCTGAACTTTCCTGCATTAGTGTTGTTGTTGTTGTTGTTGTGTTGTTGTTGTTGTTGTTGTTGTTGTTGTTGATGATGATGATGATTGATGATGATGATGATGATGATGTTGCTGTCTTGACAGATGGCCAGGAGTACTGGGCCGACATGGAGGGCAGGGGAGTGCGTCAACTGCGGCTCCATCTCCACCCCGCTGTGGCGCAGGGACGGCACGGGCCACTACCTGTGCAACGCCTGCGGACTCTACCACAAGATGAACGGCCTCAACCAGGCCCCTCATCAAGCATCAACGCAGGCTGGTCAGTGTGCTGGCTGTCTCTCCATCCTCACCCCATTCCTCAGTCTCAGTGTGCTCGTTTCGTTCTGGTGGCGTGGGTGTGGGGGGTGTGGTGTGGTTGTTGTGGTGGTTGTTGGAGAGACCCTCTCTGTGTGTTTGTTTCTCCCTGGCCTCCTTCTCCTCCCCCCCCCCCCCCCCCCCCCCCACTTCCGCTACACCATCCTCTCCCTCTCTTTTCCTTTCGTTTCATTTCTTTTTACTTTTTTTTTTTTTTTTTTTTTTTTTGCTGTCCTCACCTTTCCCCCACACGCTTGGTATCCCCTCTGCCTCCCAGTCCCGTCCCGCGCCCCCCCCCCCCCCCCCCCCCCCACATACTCAGCCCCCACTCTCCCCCACGTCCTCCTGGGTTGGTTGGTTGTGGCTGCTGGTTGTTCCTGTGCTGTGTATAGTCTCTTCTCTGTCTGTCTGTCTGTCTGTCCGTCTCTCTGTCTCTCTCTTTTTCTTTGTGTCCTCTGTCTCTCTCTGTTGTTTTTTTTTTATGTCTTTTTTTTACCCTCCTCCTAGCATCCTCCCCCCCCCCCCCACTCCCCCCTCTCTCCCCCTTCTCTCTCACCTTCTCCTCCACCCCCCTCTCTGTCTCATTCTCTCTCTCTCTCTGTCTGTCTCTCTGTTGTTTTTTTTTCTGTATCTTTTACCCTCCTTCTCTTCATCCTTCCCCTCTTTCTCCTCCCTCTCTCTCTCTCTCTCCACCTCCCGTTTTATTTTCAGCAAACACCGACAAATACAATCAATACAGAGCAGGAAAACACAAAAGCAAAGCTTAATTGAAGTGTCACCTGCTTAGGAGGTCACAACAATGAGTCAGTGAAGTAGATACAGTTATTATAATGAGCATAAATTAGGAAGCGAATGGACAATGTGATAAAAGAAGAGAGAGAAGAGAGAGAGAAAAGAGCGAGGGGAGAGAGAGAGAGAGAGAGAGAGAGAGAGAGAGAGAGAGAGAGAGAGGATGTCTCGGAAGAATATGTTACTGTCACAGTAGCAAATAGCGGGCGCTATACCGACAAGCATATTACATATGGCGAGATTTTGAGCGTCGTGATTTATATTCATTTATTTATTTATTTTTTATTTTTTATTATTTTTTTTTTTACTTATCCTGTCGCTCTTGAGCAAAAAGTCATGAACTACAGAGAACAGATGTACATTTTCTTTAATTGTTAGGGTACTGCAGCCTGAAAGAAGTGTATTAATGTTCTGGTAATTTGCGGGGGGAGGGAGAAATTGTAATAAATCTAATGTCGGCAAACCGAGGGCAATGCAGTAAAAAGTGTTCGGCAGTTTCCGTAGGGTAACCACAAGCACATGAAGGATTTAGCAAAAGATGACGACGATAAAGATCGTGGTTAAGGTTGCTCATACCAAGTCGAAGACAAGCATGTGAGGTCTGTAGTTTTCTGCAGCCATGATAAAAATATGATGGAACACAAGCATCATCTCTAGACAAGTAACGTTTCAATGCGCTGATAGAAGAATTAGACTGGACAGATTCGGGAAGACTGTTCCAGAGACGAGTGCTTGATGGGAAAAAAGAATTAGAATACAGTTCAGTTTTACACCGAGGCACAGAACGATCACCTAACCTGCGACGATGATACGGATTCACAGAAGACACCAGTGGGGGTAGGAGATGAACCTAAATAATCGGGGCTGTTTCCATGTACAATTTTGTGATAGAAAAATTAGTTTGTGTCTTTTTCGCCGTTCTTCAAGTGAACTGTCTGTTTTACCCTCCTTCCTTCCGTCTCTCACCCCCTCTCACCTTCTCCTCTCTCTTTTTTTTTGTGTGTGTATCTCTTTTACCCTCCCTCCCCCTCGCCCTCCCTCCCTCCACCCTCCCACCTTTCACCCCCCCCCCATCTCCCTCCTGTCTCTCTCTGACCGTCTCATTCTCTCTGTCTGTCTCTTTCTCTGTTTTTGCCTATCTGTCTCGTTTACCCTCCCTCCCTCCCCCCCACACCCCCCCCCCCCACCCCCCTTTCTCGTTCCCCTCTTCCTCCTATCTCTTTGTCTCATTCTCTCTCTCTCTGTCTCTGTCTCTATCTCTGTCTCTCTCTCTCTCTCTCTCTCTCTCTGTCTCTCTCTCT
>JADBJO010007458.1:95000-105000 GCA_016801955.1 Conus betulinus | reverse complement strand
CTTCTTCTTCTTCTTCTTCTTCTATCTCGCTTTTCTGCCCCTCCACCATCTCTCTTCATTCCAAGTTTCTGTCTGCCCGTGTGCGCAAGTGTCGGAGCGTGTTCGAATGTTGGCGTGTGGACTCTTGAATGCTTGTTACGTACTTACTGCATATCAGTCATTGTTTGCTTCTGTCTGATCGCCGCAGACGGCAAGAACAACAACAACAACAACAACAACACCAGCACCACCAACCCCCAACCACCAGTCTCAACAGCAGCAACATCAACAACAACAACAACATCAGCACACCACCACAACAACAACACAGCCGCACCTGCAGTCCCTTCCAAGCACAGCCCCCCTGACCCCTCCCCCATCATCAAGATGGAGCCCAACCCCCCTCCACTCCCGGCATCCTCCTCCGCCTCCGCCGACAACGCCGACCTCCACCACCACCACACCACCCACCCCCACCACCCTCTCCACCCGCTCCACCACCCCCACCACGCCGCCCACCACCCCCAGCACCACCCCCACCCCCACCCCACCAGCCGCACTCCCACCACCTCCACGCAGGAGGGGTGGACCCCTGCGCATCCTCATCCTCCTCCTCCCCCTCCCCTCTCCTCCCCCTCCTCCTCCACGGCCCTGGCGACGTCCCCGATGGGGGGTCTGGCCGTGTCGGGGTCCGGGTACGGGTCCGGCGCGGGGGGGTACCTCAGCGCCACGCCCAAGATGGAGCCGGAGAGCCTCTCGCCCCTGGGGCACAGCGTGACCAGCATGAGCATGTCCTCCACCATGTCCCTGCCGCACATCACCTCCCGCTCATGACCCCGCACCAGCACCACCAGCAAACACAGCAAGCAGCAGCAGCAGCAGCAGCAGCAGCAGCACCTGACCGTGTCTCCCAACAGCTACCTCCATGCCCCCTCGCCGCCCAAGGCCGTGCCTGTGGCCCTGGAAGAGGCGTACGCCGCGCGCCACCACCACCACCACCTGCTGACGCCCGCCGCCCCCACGCATGGCGAATCCGTTGCCGCTCAGCCTCACGTGCCGCAAGGAAACGCCGCGGCCGCCAGCGCGCACGCGCACGCGCCTGCGCAGTCGTCCCTGCACGGGCTGCCGGCGTCGGAGGCGTCGCAGAGTTTGCACACGGTGTCTGTGGGGGCTAGTTAAGGTGGAGGACCTGGGACTTCCCCTCTCACCTCCCCAGTCCTGTCCCTCCACTCCCCCCCCCCCCCCTCCTCCACCCTGCCCCGTGGGGTCTGGTTGGTTTCAGCGAAAGGTGATGGCGCTTTGTTCAGGAGTGGTGACTCTACGAGTATTATTTGAGGAAACATGATGCCAGCGATGATGATGGTGGTGGTGAGGATAGCGGATCGGACAGGTAGAAGAATTCGATGTCAGAATGTAAGGGGGCTTTTTTCGTAACGTGCATGCTTGTGTGTCTATAGAACTCTCATCGTGCCTTATTAGCACACATTGGAATATGCTTATCTTGTTTGTGTATCTGTCTTTGTAGGCATTTACATGTACAAACACTATACTCGCACGTTCGTGCGCGCGCGCGCGCGCGCGCGCACACACAACACACACACACACACACACACCACACACACACACACACACAAGCGAGAGTGCATCGCGCGAAACTGTAACAAAGTGACGTATTGTAGGTCGGATGGACCCACCAAATCAGTTTTAGACTTTTCATGCAAGTCTCTGCGAGGATTTAGAAAACGCGTGGAACAGTGGTACCATGGTATTGAGTGAATACATTTTTTTTTTCTCTCTCTCTCTCCTGATCAAACATCGAACTTGTCTACTTGCGCTCATAAACATACAGTGGTGTACACTAGTATCAAATGTCTATGTATCAAAATGTGTGATGATATACACAACGACATAGTCTACGTACTACAACTACGTGGACATGAAGGCTACTCATGTCCACAGGGTCCGGTGTGCTGTTAGAAAGATACAGGACACGAACACGCGGCAGAAATAGGCGGCACATACATCCACAAAGAATTGGTCTTTGTATTCCCCCCCCCCCCCCCACTCTGTGTTCCCCATCCCACCCCCCTACCCCCACCCCCACCCCCAACCACCATCTCACAAACACCAACCATCCACCCTCCCCTACTCCCCTCTTTCACCCTCTTCATCCATCTATTTCTTTTTTTTTTTTTTTTTTTTTTTTTTTTTTTAGTTTTCTATTCATTTTCTTGTCTTTAAATCTCGTAGCATAATCTAGCTGAGCAAGGACAGATTGGAAGAATAGACTCTGCCTAAAATCTCGATCCTGGATCGAATAAAAATTGTCCGAGTTCTCATCTTCTCTTCTCCTCATGTTCTCGTGTAGCCATCCCCACCCTCACCTCTCACCTCCGAACTCCCCACCTTCTTCATTCCCATTTTTGGGTGCCCTATTATCAGGAAGATGCCAGTTTCTACCCCCCCCCATCCCCCCCCACGCACGCCCCCCGCCCACGTCGCTCCTCACAGTTGTTCCTTCCACAGCTACACCCAGGGTGTCACTCTGTGGCAATTTCGCATCAATTCGGTTCAGGCCGACGCCTACGTCACCTGCGCGTGATAGGTAAGGACGATGGAGAGAACTGGTCCCGTGAGAGGAGGAGGGGGAGGGGGGAAGAGGAAGGGGATGGAAAGGGAGGAAAGAAGGAAGAAAGGGGAAGGGAGGAAGGAAGGAAGGGAGGGAGTTAGGAAGAGACAGGCTAACCACCTCTCTCCCATCATCACCAGAACTGATGACGTCACGCTCGGACGTTAAGTGAGAATGATTTTCGTCGGCGAATCCGAGATATGAACTGGCCATTTTGTCCAAAGGGACGTTTGTGGTGCCCCTCACCCTTTCCCTCCGAAACAGGGAGCCAACCGACACGCGCGCTCAGAAATAATGACTGATCCCCTAAGGCGTTGCTCAGCACCGTTGCAAGGTCAAGGTCATCGTCACCTCCCTCCAGCAGCCGGTAGTCTATTCTTAGACTGAACTCGGCTGATTCTCTGAGTGAAGGTCGGGAGGGATCGTTTTGTGTTCGAAGTTTCGAACGGGCTGTTATTATCGTAAAGTCCTAATCATTTTGTACATTTCTATTCATTTTGTTAGATTTTGTCGCGTTGATTTCGATTTTGGACTGTGCCAAGTAGTTCTGAGTTAATTTTCTGACTCCGTTGACTTCAGATTCGTGTGGTTGAAGTTTTAGTTCCCCGTGAGTGACCGGATGTTTTTTCATTTTTACCCACGTTCCCTTACAGTAGGCCCTGCCCATTTTTTTTTTCATTTTTCTTTTTAGTTTTTTATTTTTTTTTTATTTTTTTTTGAGTGGTGTCTGTTCAGATTCACCTTACCAAGGACATAGCCTTGTGAGTGGCCCCCCCCTCCCCATCCCCAGGTCAAAACTTTTGTTTTCTTTTGTAATGAGAGAGGAAAGGGGCTGGGTGGAGTGAGAGGAGACGATGGGTATGGGATAGGAGGTATAAACATGAACGTCTGTGGGGAGATAACTTCAAGTGAAAATTATCACTCTGGCACTGCTGTCAGCTCTTTGAGGACGCTTCAGAGAAAACCCAGACAGACAAACAAACAAACAAACAATACATTGAGTAAGCATTAAAACAAAAATGAAGCAGGAGGACTGATCTTTCCATGAAAAAAAAGACAGCTGTAGAAACGTTTTGTCATGGACATTTTATCGGGCAGTTTAGTCTCTTTGTTTGTCCATAGCGGGTTTGTTTCTGAAGAAGGGTAGCTTGAGAAAGCCTCTCCCAAGATAAATGAAACTATACCAGGTGTGTGTGTGTGTGTGTGTGTGTGTGTGTGTGTGTGTGTGTGTGTGGGGGGGGGGGGGGGTTTTTCTGTCTGGGTTACTGCGTCTGTTCCTAATGTTCATGCATACTTTACATAACACAATACAGAGTTGAAGGGCAGGGGGGAGGGACAGGGGAAGGGGAAGGGAGACGGAGAGTGTATAATTGAGTTGTCCCCGCTTTTCTCTCGCTTTCTCTCCATTTAATGTAGCACTTCGTACGATGATGTTTTCTCTCGTTTTGAAAGAGCGATTCTTGACAACCTTGTTCTGCAAAGATCTGTGTAGTGTATTCCTGGCATCTCAGAATGAATGCATTGTCATTTACCGATGCAAGGACGTCTCTCGTTTCGATCTGTTAATTAATGATCTTGTGATTGCAAAGCCCTCGCGAATTGCTGGTCCTCAATGCACGCACCGTGCACTGTCCACTACCGTTCCCTCATCATCAGGGGCACGTGGAACACGTGGGTTCCCAGTCAGCCGTGACTTGCCCTTCGCGGTCGGCTCGGCGATAAAGGCCATGACGTCAGTCCTGACTCCACTTCACTGATCGGACTTCACTTCATTGAGCATCATTTTGTTCTTTATTGGATCAGAGTTTCAAGTCCCTCCCCCCCCCCCCCCCCCCCCCCCCTCCCCATACACACCGCCTGTCCCATGTTATTTCCATGTAGCTCTACTGCGCCTTATTCTTAAACAAATAACATTTAGGACAGCGAAAACGAAGACCGAGAAACCACTTCTCATATTTGTTATTTGTTTTTGCCTGAAGAAGACCCAAGAGGTCGAAATGCATTGTGTCTTGTCCTGTACTTTGTCTATGTCCTTGGCGGTAACTCATCATCATCATCGCCTATTACCCCTCCTGGGGTACAGGCCGCCAAACCAAGGACCTCCAGGCATCTCTGTCCTGGGCTCTTTTCTCCAGCTGGTTCCGAGTCATCCCCATGTTCCTGATGTCTGCTTCCAGGTCCCTGCGCCAGGTGTTTCTTGGCCGACCTCTTTTTTCGCTTTCCTTGGGGGGCTCCATGCTAGGGCTTGTCTGGTGATGTTGCTTGCAGGCTTCCGCAGCGTATGTCCAATCCAGCCCCAACGTCGTTTCTTGATTTGCTGTTCTACGGGCAGCCGGTTTGTTCTCTCCCAGAGCTCGTTGTTGTTGTTGTTGATGGTGTCTGGCCATTGGATGCGGAGAATCTTTCGCAGGCAGTTGTTGATGAACACCTGCACTTTCTTGGTGGTGGCAACTGTAGTTCTTCAGGTTTCCGCTCCGTACCAATAGAACTGCTTTGGTGTTTGGTGTTGAAGGGTCTTGGCGGTAACTACCTCCATCTCTTTCTAAATCTTAATTCATTTTAATTATTGACATTGCGCATCATCTCCTCCCACCCTGACCACTTCCTCTGACTTCCCCACTTACCCTCCATTTTTTTTTCAAATTATTTTATTTTATTGTACAGTTGATAAAAATAACATGATGTGCTTATTTTCATGACTGTATAGATAAACGTAGCATCTCTTTTGTTGCTGGGTTTTCGTTTGTTGTTTGCTATTTTTGCAGAAGAAACCAGTTAGTTTCCTTCGTGTATTTGTTTTTTTCCCTTTGCTCAAAAATTGAAATAATTTTGTGTGTGAACAATTGATTTTCATTTAATACTAAAAAAGAAAATTCTGTTTGAAATCATGGGATGTGTTGAGGAGGTATGTATTGTTCACGATATGATTTATTAAGTAATGGATGTGTACATTTTACTTGGTTGTATAGTAAACATAATTTGTTTTTTTATTATACGGTGTGTGGTCAGGAGAGCTAAAGACAAAAAAAAAAAAAAAAAAAAAAAAAAAGCATGGTGAACCATGTCCTCCGTCATTCATTAAGATGAACCGTATATTGACCATTAATCAACCAACGCATCTTGATCGTTGTCTGAGCTGGTATGTAGGACCTGTTAGGCCGTTGGCCTGATTGTACCAATACCTATTGATACATATTGATTTGTGTATCTATATCTATATCTATGTATGCTTGTGATTGAGTTTCCCTTGTAACTTAAAACATGCAACTCCTGTGTGTGTGTGTGTGTGTGTGTGTGTGTGTGTGTGTGTGTGTGTGTGTGGTTATAGTGTAACCGATACAAGACCAATGTGATTTGAGTGTCGTTTTGGCCAAACTTCGATCGGCTAGATTTATTGGATAAATGTCTTTTGCTGCATGCACGTGCAGTCTATATGTATGTCCGTCAGCCCCCCCCCCCCCCCCCCCCCCCACTTACCCCGTCTCCCCATACCCATCCTCACCCATCCTTCCTTTTGATCTTCTTCACGCTGGTTTCTGTTTGGGTTAGGTTTAGTAGGTTCGATTTTTTTTTTTTTTTTTTTTTTTATTTTGTCTTCTGTTTTTCTTTATTTTTCTCTTTTTTTATTTTGCGTTTTTTTCTTGCTGTTTTGTAAATACCTATAGTTTTTGATTTGCTCCCACTGTTGATTTTTGCGGCTTTTGTCTTCAAGAAAAAACCATCTCGTGGGTGTTATTTGGCTTCTGTTTTTCATCTTCCTCAAGAAAAAAATCGTGATTAAAAAAAAAAAATCGTTCTTACAATTAGAGGTTAGAAACGCAGCAGGACTATGATTGTATGGATGGATAGACGGACGGACAGGACAGACAGACAAAGAGGCTGATAGGGAAGACCCAGAGGAATTGGTGGATGGGATGAATAGTTTGCTCTACCTGTTAAATGAAATTCAGAAATGACGGAAAGTTGCCAAGTTGCGTTGTGTGTGTGTGTGTGTGTGGTGTGTGTGTGTGTGTGTGTAGTGTTGTGTGGTGCGAGTGCGCGCTGCGCGTGCACGTGTGTGTGTGTGTGTGTGTGTATGCGCGTGTGTGACGCGTGCATGCAGTGTGTGTGTGTGGTGTGTGCGAGAGACCAGAAGAGCGAGATGAGAGGGAGTAGAAGTGGCAGGTGCCGTGGTAGTGTGTGCGAGAGGGTGAGAACACACTTCAGATGGGCGAGGGGAGAGGAGGGAGTATAGCGCGGGGAGAGGGAGAGAGGGGAGAAGAGAGGGACGGAGGGGGGAGAGAGGAGTGGAGTTTGGGAGAAGAGCCTTATGACTTGAGACTGGAAATAACGGCAACGACAGGACAACAATCCATCAGAAAGTCTAAAGAGGGGGGGGGGGGGGGCGGGGGGGAGGGTGGGGGGGGGGGGGGGGGGGGGAGGGGGGGGGGGGGGGGGAGCAGGGGGGGGGGGGGGAGGGAGGGGTAACGTGGGCTTTGTCAGGGGGGGGGGGGGGCTTACTGATTTGAAAAGGGAAAGAAGAAAAAAGGAAAGACAAAAGGAAGGGAAAACATAGGGAAAACCAAGCAATGGGAAAGGGGGGGGGGGGGGGAGGGGGGGGGGGGGGGGGGGGGGGGGGGGGAAGGGGAAAAGTAAGGAAAATAAGATAGAGAAACAAAAACAAACGAAAAGACCATACTTTGCAAAACACTAACGGTGGACTTCAGCGAGTTCCCCCCCCAAGGTGGGAACATAGTGATCTACCGAAATTATCATGAAAATGGTGAGGGAGGGAGGAGAGGGGGGTGGGGGGGGGGGGGGGGGGGGGAGGGGGGGGGGATAAATCCAGAGGTACAGCGACGGACTAGTATATTTGGAAAAACTCGTATTTTTTGGTGATCCTGGGGTTGTGGGTTCGAATTTCCGCCAGGCCGTTTCGGTACAAGGGGATTTTTCCCTCGGAGGGTTAACACATTGGTTTTGACTCCATTTCCCATACAATCCTTCGAATGAGACTATAAACCGAGGTTCCGTGCGTGAACGCACGCATAACAATCTTGCACACACGTAAAAATTTCATCACCAACTTTCGGAAGAGAGAGGTGGGGGGCAGGTGGCCGCGTGCTATGAAGGATACGGCACACACATAGAATGCACCTTCCCCGAAGGGGTGGTGTATGGCTGCCTTAATGGCGGGAGATTAAAAAGAGAAGCGGTCATACACAAAAAAACCACTCCCTTTGTTGTGGGTAAATGGGGGATTAATCTTTGCCTGTCTATACAGGGAGTGTGGTCCGCAGAAAAAAAAAATTGTCAAGCTGGTAGATTTCCCTGAAGTCTTTCTGTAAAGATAACATTCTCTGCCGTTCAACTGTCAATGTATGACGGCCAGTTATCAGTCTATGTAGATGGCCAGTTATCGTGTCTATATGACGGTCAGTAATATTACGGTAAGTCTATATGGACGGTCAATTATCAGTATATTTCACGGTCAGTTATCAGTCTGTATGACGGTCAGTTATCAGTCTATGTGACGGTCAGTATCTGTTTACATGACGGTCAGTTATCAGTCTATCATATGACGGTCAGTTATCAGTCGATTTTCACGGCCAGTTATCAGTCTGTATGACGGTCAGTTATCGGTGTATATGACGGTCTCAGTATCAGTATATATTATAAGTCAGTTTTTCAGTCTATTTTTGGTCCGTTGTTTCGGTCTCTATGACGGGCAGTTATCATCTTATATGACGGTCACGTGTATAAGGGTATACTACGGCCACCAGTGATCAGTCTATATGGCAGTGCGTTTTACGTTCTATACGGACGAATTGTCAATGACAAGTCTATATGACGAAGTCAGATCAGTTGTATAGACGACACAGCTATCAGTGCAATATATGATGGGCAGTTATCAGTCTATGTGATGGTCAGTTAGGTCGGTTTCATGGCGGTCAGTTACAAGTGATATGTCAGTTATCAGTCTATTCATGGTCAGTTATCAGTCTATATGACTGTCAGTATCTGTCTATGTGGTGGTCGGTTTACGCGTCAGTGAGACAGTTCAGTGTCGGTCAGTTTCAGTCAAAGAACACGGTCGGTTACCGTTCTATGACCAGTCAGTTATCATGTTGTAGTGAAAGTATTGACGGAACTGTATATGACGGCGAGCAGTAATACCAACATTAACCAGCACGTTATCGGTCCGTTATTGAACCCACAACAGACGGTCAGTAGAAAAACCCTAAATGACTCGGTAGCTCCCGCCCAGCTATCGCCCTGTACCTTGATGGCAGGATCAGTCTAATGTCTCGTTTGTCGGTCATAGCTATATCACGAACAATGTTACCTAGTATGTCACTCAGATTACCAGTAGTGTCCTTATGTTGTGTCAGTCTATCAGTCTATATGACCTGTCCCCAGTTAACAGTTCTCCCCCCCCCCCCAACCAGTGGTATATTTCACCCCCCACCCCCCCCCCCCCCCCCCAAAACTCTGGACCCCCCCCCCCCCCCCCCCCCCATTTCCCTAATCACCCCCTGTCCTCCCTTCGTGCCCTCATAGACCTTTGTCTCTCGTTTTCACCCCCTCCCATTTCCCCCCCAACCCTGTATTACCCCCCCCCCAGTTTGGATACAGTTTGTAGCTTGACAAATATGACCTGTCCAAACAATCTACTTCCAGAACAAAATATAACAACCTGTGGCTGCGCTCGTTCTAATTAAAAAGAAAACAGCCCAAACTCTGGAGTTCCCAAATGGTAGCCTATCGCAACTCCTACCTCTCAACCGGTCTGGCGTATCTGTTAGTACTCCCCCCCTCTTTTCCCCCCCCCCCCCCCCCCCTGGATTCCCTTCACTTCGCTTTCTCGAAATTTGGGCAGACCTTTCCAGTGTCTTGGCTCCGCTTAACAACTTTGCAACTCAGGATAATCACCCAGGTAGCGGACACTTGTGTGCCTTTCACCTCTCTCTCTCTTTATGTCTCAACATGTTCCTCAGATACTTCTCTCTCTCTCCCTCTCTCTCTCTTCATGCCCCCAACCACCTCCTCTATCTCTTCTCTCTATATCCACCTCTCTCTCTCTCTCTCTCCTCTCCAACGAAAATCTGGTCCACCGAAAGTTTAGTGGTTGCCATTGGAGATGGATTATTAAAGTTCTCTCTCTCTCTCTCTCTACTCTCTCTATCTCTCTCTCTCTCTCTCTCTCTCTCTCGCTCTCTCCTCTTTTTCTCTTAAATCCTGACTGCACTTTTGAGTTGAAAGACTGAATTTCTTCGTTGTTATTTTTATTCTGTTCTTTACGGTGATGATGACGATGACGATGGTTATCATCATGATCATCATCATCATCATCACCCCACACCACCACCACACCAACCATCATCATCTCATCATCATCATCATCATCATCAT
>JADBJO010007458.1:82500-87500 GCA_016801955.1 Conus betulinus | reverse complement strand
GGAACGTTCCAACATGAACTGAGTGCACCTGACAGAGAGAGAGAGAGAGAGAGAGAGAGAGAGAGAGAGAGAGAGAGAGAGAGAGAGAGAGAGAGAGAGAGAGAGAGAGAGAGAGTTGAGATGGAAATTCTTCTCCCTTGACTAATTATTTCTATTTTACTCTCCGAAGATCCCAAAGCCTGCCCTGACTAACTCTCGGACTAATTTGTGATCTGATTTATCGGCGCCGTGCCTCCAGGGACACACAAAACACCACAAACCTCCCCAATTAACACATGACCCTCTTCCTCCAGATAAACTCGTAAAAATGTAATGGGCGAAAGTCAGAGGTAACGGTCAAAGTTTTGCCGAAGGAAAAGGTTCGAAGTGGCAGAAAGAGATTTATAAGTCCACGGGAGATAATTAGCACAGAGCGTTTGGAGTTAACTGACTTGGCGGCAGGGGATGGGGGTGGGGGTGGGGGGGTGGGGGGGGGGGGGGGGGGGAATATTTCGAGCACGTAAGGTAGAGGTTTCATTTGGATGCATAAAGGCTTAATTGGTGGAATAAAATGTCGATGTTTTGGCTTTAACTGGGTGTGTAGCACGTCCATGTTTCAACAAGTACGGGAAAAGACAACAAAAAAAAAAAAACCTAAAACAAAAAGAGAGAGAGAGAGAGAGAGAGAGAGAGAGAGAGAGAGAGAGAGAGAGAGAGTATTCATCCAAGGTCATGGCCCCATACGAAAGAAGAGGCAGCCCTTTATGAATAACGTTGGAACTGATGAAGCATAATGTGTCCTACTGACGGGAGATAATCAAGATAGAGAAGTTTCGCGTAACCGAAATGGCTTCTTGTGTAGATACAAAGCAAGATTACATTCCATGATTTCATTTACTGATGATACTAATTAATGACCATAGTCTGAACACACTTGACTGTGAATAGTATTTCCCGGAATGTTCTTTCAACAACAACAACAACAACAACAACAACAAAATAAATGTTCAGATCGAGATGTTGCAAAAATAAATGAGTTCATTGTCTTGTGAATGCATAGTTGTGGGTTTACTAGTAACAGTATATTAACCTGCATGTTTGCAACATGCAGTCATCTAACTCTAAAACCATAGTGACGGCTTTGTGCGGCAATCTGTCTTGTTCCATTTGTGTTATTTTCAACTAGTACCGAATACACTTAACCACTGAAATTAAATGTATGAGAGAGAGAGAGAGAGAGAGAGAGAGAGAGAGAGAGACAGAGGCAGTGTTACAGACAGCAGAGTACCAGAGAAAGAGAGACAGAGAGACAGACACGGAGACAGACAGAGAGTCAAAGAGAGACAGAGAGACAGAGAGAGAGAGAGAGAGAGAGAGAGAGAGAGAGACAGAGGCAGACAGACAGACAGCAGAGTCAGAGAAAGAGAGACAGAGAGACAGACACGGAGACAGATAGAGAGTCAAAGAGAGACAGAGAGAGATAGAGAGAGAGAGACGCTGAGAGACAGACACAGAGACAGAGAGACAGGGGGGGGGGGGGGGGAGAGAGAGAGATAGAGAGATTTAAACAGCCCAACCTGCAATTCAAATCATTTCCGTTTCAAACCCGTTTTTCTGTTCATTCCAAACAAGAGCAATGCTGTGTGTTGGTGCAGGACTTCAGGAAAGAACTCTTTTACTGAATAATATGTACCACTGTCGTTTTTTTCTTCCCTTCCCGAACGTGTGATCACAGTAACATCATCTGACTGGTCCACAACACGGCCGCCATTCATACTCTCTGTCAATCCATAATCCACTGCGCCTTTATAATCCACCCCAACAGAGATCCGCCGGAACTCAACGATCTGTCCTCCTCTCTCGCCTCCCTCTGCACAAGTCACACAGTCACCCTGCAGTGGGTTCCCTCCCACTGCAACGTGCTCGTCAAGGAGACTGCTGACTCCCTGGCAAAGGAGGGCACTACGAAGGAGCAGATGGACAGACCTACCAGCTACCCTGAATCCAGGACCATCATCAAGGCCAAGCCGCAGAACAAGTGGAAGCAGCAGCATCCACGCCACAACAGAGCAGACCCGCACTAACTACCTGCTGACTCGTCGAGAGCAGGTAGCCATTTTCAGGCTCAGGACAGGCCACAACCGCCTGAAACACCACCTATTTATTAAACCACGCATCGGCAACACAGAGAGCAGTGCCCCTGCAGAACAGGCAGCCAGACAACAGAACATCTGCTGCAGTCCTGCCCGCTCCACCAAGCGCTCAGAGACACAAAAAAACCTGGCCCGACGCAATCCCAGTGGCCCGGGAGCTTTACGGAGGACTGGAGGACCTGCGACGCACTGCCACACCTTTGTCGAGGAAACGGAGGAATCCATCTGATAAATGACGAACGAGACAACAACAATACCCCACTTCCTCTTTATAATCCGCTGCATGCTCGTAATCCATTCCACCTTCATGGTCTATCTTCTCTTCATAATTCGCTGCGTTATCATCATAATCCATTGCATCTTCATAATCCACTTCCCTTGTATGATCTTGTGATCTGTTGCATCTTCAAAATCCATTGGGTCTTCATAATCCACTGCCTCTTCTTAACTCGTTCTTTATAATCCACTGCATTTTTATAATCCACTGTTTCATCATAAAACACAGCACTTTCAACTCTTTCATAATCCACAGCATATTCATAATCCATTGCGTGTTCATCTTTTATCCATCATCATAATCCACAACATTTCCGTAATCCACTCCATCGTCATAATCTTTTGAATGTTTACAATTCATTGCATCATCATAATCCACTGTATTCTCATCTTTTACATCCAAATAATCTATTGCATTTTCTTAATCGGCTACATTTTCGTAATAATTGTATCTGTACAATCCGTTGCATTATTACAATCTACCCGTCTTTATCATGCATTGCATCCATTGCATCTTCACAGTCCACATCATTTTGTAATCCACACTATCTTTATAATTCAATCTACGTTCGTAATCCACACCATCTATTTATAATTCAATTTATCTTCGTAATCCACACCATCTTTATAATTCAATCTGTCTTCGTAATCCACACCATCTTCATAATCCATTACATCCATTACAGCTTCATCATCCACCCCATCTTCATAATCCACCCATCTTCATAACCCCCCCCATCTTCATAATCCACCCCATCTTCATAATCCACCCCATCTTCATAATCCACACCATCTTTACAATACACACCATCTTTATAACCCACCCTATCTTCAAAATGCACCCCATCTTTATAATCCATCTTTATAATCCCCCCCCCATCTCTATAATCCACCGCATCTTCATAATCCACCCCATCTTCATAATCCACACCATCTTCATAATCCACACTATCTCCATAATCCACACTATCTTCATAATCCACACCATCTTCATAATCCACACCATCTTTATAATCCACTCCATCTTCATAATCCACACCCATCTTCATAATCAACACTATCTTCATAATCCACCCCCATCTTCATAATCCACCCCCTCTTTATAATCCACCCATCTTTATAATGCACATCATCTTTATAATCCACCCCATCTTTATAATCTACCCATCTTCATAAACAACCCCATCTCTTTATAATCCACCCCATCTTTATGATCTACCCCATCTTCATAATCCACTCCATCTTCATAATCCCCCCATCTTCATAATCCACACTGTCTTCATAATCCACTCCACTGTTCTTCATACCCACACTATCTCCACGTAAACCAGATGATGAATGTTGCGTTTCAGGGTAGAGGTCAGAAAGCACATCTTTCCTAATGGTGGTACCGGACGAATCAATCATTGCTGAATCAATGGACAAGGGACACCATGTGCAGAGACCCCACCAGACCGCGGCACACCGCCGACAGAACTGGAGGTACCAGGTGAACTGTTCTTCAGCGTGGTGCCCCGGTGACTCCCCATAGACAACAGGACTGGAGAACCTGGTGAACTGTTCTTCAGTGGGGTGCCCCAGTGACTCCCCATAGACAACAGAACTGGGGGGAACCTGGTGAACTGTTCTTCAGTGAGGTGCCCCAGTGACTCCCCATAGACAACAGAACTGGAGGAACCTGGTGAACTGTTCTTCACTGTGGTGCCCAGTGACTCCCCATAGACAACAGAACTGGGGGAACCTGGTGAACTGTTCTTCAGTGAGGTGCCCCAGTGACTCCACCACAGAGCTGGGGGGGGGGGGGGGGGGGGGGAAGAAGAGAAGAGAAGAACAGATAAGTTGCGCGGAGTTAACATTGGTTCTGACTCCATTTCCCATACAGTCCTTCGAATGAGACTATAAACCCGAGGTTCTGTGTATGAATGCACGCATAACATCTTGCACACACACGTCAAATCCCATCACCAACTTTCGGAAGAGAAGGCCAGTTTGGCCGTTGGTATGAATGACACATTACACATAGCATGCACCTTCCCCGAAGTTGGAGTATGGTTGCCTTAACGGCAGGATAAAAAAAAACACGGTCATACACACAAAACTCCACTTCCTAACAGGGGGTTGTCGCAGGAGTATCAGCAGCCTGCGTACGCAGAAGAAGAAGAAGAAGAAGAAGAAGAAGAAGTTGCACCGCATTTTTTTTTCTCTTTTTCTTCTTTTGGTCTCTTTTCCCCTCCTTTTTTTTTTTTTTTTTGCTCTATACACTTGTGAATAGTCTCATTTTCTGATTGATGTAGACAGTAGGATCCCCAACTTAAAAGGCTTTTTTTTTTTTTTTTTTCGCTCTATACATTAGAGAATAGTACCATTTTCTGATTTGATAGGGAGGCAGTCTGATCCCAAACTTATAAAACAACAAAAACTTTGTTTCCCGCTCTATACACTAGATAATAGTACCATTTTCTGATCGATAGGGACATTATGATCCCAAACTTGATAGACAAAAACCTTTTTTTTTTTTTTTTTCATTTTTTTGCTCTATACACTAGAGAACAGTACCATTTTCTGATTGATAGAAACAATATACATGATCCC
>JADBJO010007458.1:70000-75000 GCA_016801955.1 Conus betulinus | reverse complement strand
AGCATCTCCAAAGCCCTGGTGGATGTCATCCAGACCTACGGCTGGTCCAGCCTTACTTACATCTATGGGACCGATGAAGGTGGGTGGGTGTTGTTTACACTTTCTTTCCTTCTCGTGTCTAGGCAAGGTGGAATCTTTTTCTTTACCCTGGTCGTCATTGATTGGTATATTTCATTGGCATTTCTTTTATTTTTTGTTTATTTTTTGAGTCAGCCTATTTCTGATACAACAACACTCTGTGTACCGAGTCTGGACTTTGTTGATCGGGTTTTATTGAAACATATTTTATGTTTTGGTTGTCACAAGTGACTGTTGCTTGGCTTTTAATGATTTTTAATGTACATCGCAGCATGAAATTCATTCAACATCAGCAGAATACGCAAACCCATTCCTCTATCTAGCTGTCTTTTTGCGCCTCCCCCCCCCCCCCTCTCTCTCTCTCTCTCTCTCTCTCTCTCTCTCTCTCTCTCTCTCTCACACACACACACACACACACACACACACACATCTATGACATTTCTTTTCTTTCAGTTGGTGGGATTTAAATGAATACTTCTTTTGTTACACAGTTGTTTAATGAAGGTTTCTATGTCTGGTCAGGCCTCTATGGTCACCTATGCTATGAAGCAATATAACTATTCTTTCCTTTTCTTTTCCTTTTCTCACTGTTTATTTTCAGTATACAAATACCATCATTCAACCGGTGCAGATGGTTAGGCTGTGTATTTGCGACCAGAAATACATCAAATGTACTCGTACATGAAGTTGCCTCAGCTGTGATTAGCGGTGAAGTTCATTTTTACTGTTTGTGACCGATGTTAAGTGTATATACACCAGAATCTATTTAACATCGTTTGTGTTTCTTTTGTTCCCGCTTTCTCTCCTTTTAAAGTCTCTCATCCATTCATTCATTCTCCCTTTCTGTCTTCTTCCTGTTCTCTTTTTTTTTATTTCCTTTCCTTTTCTTTCCACACTTGATTCGGAACAACACATTTCTCCATATCAGCAATCTTCCTATATGCACAACTCTTATCTTTGCACAGTATGCCTTTACGTTACGTGCAGGTGCAGATTGTATTTGTACTGATATAACCCCCATCGTTAGACCTGATATTTCTGTGTGAAATTCAGGCTGTCCTCACCAGGAGAGGGAGAATGCGTTGCCGTTATAGAGTGTCGAGTGCATATACGTTCCCACCACGGAGTTGCCTCTCTCTCTCTCTCTCTCTCTCTCTCTCTCTCTCTCTCTCTCTCTCTCTCATCGTAACTAGGACGATCAGTCGTATGTTTCCACTGGCTGAAGCGTCTTGATGTCCCACTCCCATGCTTGCCTTCGCCTTGCTGGTTCCCTTAACCCAATCCCGTTTATTACTGTCGGGTCCTGTTTATTCTTGTTCGGGTCTTTGATCATGGAAAGTGGCAGAATAAGTGGACTTCTTTGCTGTCGGACTGGAACATTCGGTTCCACCTGTTTTAGATCCGTTTGCGTCTTGTAGATGGATGGATGTCCGCATGATTTTGTTTGTTTGTTTTGTTTTTCTGCATCTGTTTTTTCGCTTATTTGTTTCTAAATGCCATATAATGTTATTTCATCATATCTCATTAATCTACATATTGCTGTTATAAGACATCTGGTTGTTGGTTGTGATTTTATAGAGATCAAGAGTGATTGGTCCTAATTTGCTGTGCGGGGATGTCAAATAAAATTTGCTGCAGTAGTGTGTATGCGTGTGTGTGTGTGTGTGAAAGTGTTTCGACTGTATTTGTGGCAAGTACCTTCATGAAGCATCATGCCTTCATCACAGCTCGAGTTTAGGGCAAGATGTGGGTGTTTTCTGTCGGTATTTCTCTCATTTATGGCCAAGAGAGTGGAAAATAGCATCGCCATGCGCGTGAAGACACTGACACTGAAAACGGCGGTAGACGGTGTAACGGTAGGCTGCCTCCTCACGCTTTTTTATTCTGGGGTAGTTTATTGCTCCAGTGTGGCGACGTGGAACAAAATCCTGGGCCACGTAAGGACAGCTACCGCCAGACCTGCCTGAGCTCTGACAGGAGAGCCAGTACTGAGAAAGCAGCAAATTCCTCGGCCAGCAAGCCAACAACCTCCAAGCCTACTGAGTCACCCACCCTCATGGATGTCGTGTCTATGCTGCAGGATCTGAACAGCAAAGTGGACAATATTAAAGATGACATTAAGGACATTCGTGACGACGGTTTTGCTGGGTTACAAGAAGAGGTTCAGTTCCTGAAAGGAGAAGTGGCTGATCTTCGTCGAGAAAATGAAACTTTGAAAAAGAGGATGATGGACACAGAACGTAAAGCCGATGATTTAGAAGGACGCTCCAAGCGAAACAACTTAATTTTCTACGGTCTTCCGCGTAAGCCAAACGAGACACCGGCTGAATGTGAAGTGTATCGTCGGCGACCTGCTAGTGGACAAACTGCAGCTGACTGGAGATGTTCAGTTCGACCGGGTCCATCGCGCTGAACGGCAAATCCAACTCGCCCGTCATCGCGTGCTGCACATTCTTCAGAGACAAAGAGAAATTCTAAAGGCCAGCGTAATCTGAAGGGAAGTGAGGTGTTCGTTGGCGAGGACTTCTCTCTACGTGTAAGAGACATAAGAAAACAACTGTCCCCGCATCTAAAGAAGGCCAGAGAGGAGGGCAAGCGAGCGACTATGGTCTTCGATCACCTCCTTATTGAGGGGAAAAAGTACTTTCTGGAGAGGGGGGAGCTCTTACAGAGTCAAGATAGGGGGGAGGCCAGCCCAGCTCGACACCGGTGTCATCCTACAGATTTGCACGTGCTAGCTGTGCAGAGAACGCCAAAAGGCCGGGTGCGATGGCAGTGGTGTGCGGAAACTGTGTTGTGAACCGGTTGACGTTGACGTTGTAAATACTGAGCGCGCAAAGGTGAGGTGGGGGTCATTTGTAAATATGGAGGAAGAATTTATGTTGAATTGTATTGATCAAAATGTTCTAGTTGATATGAATATGACTGATTGTGTTAATGCAGGCGAATCGACCTTCTTATGTTCTGAAACTGATAACATGGATATGTGTGGTGAAAACAGAGTTGAAGACATTTACCGATCGATATCACGTGACACACAGACCGACGGTGGAAGTTGTAAGAGGGGGGCATCTCAAAAGGAAATCGTTAACTCGGAAAGAGAGAACAGGGGTGGTAACGATGTGTCTGGTGAACGAGTGGAGAGGAACACACTGAGGGGTGAAAGGAAAGATGTCAGTGAGAATGAAAGTGCGTTACATTGTGATGGCTGTGAAAATGATAAAGATTGTGATGTGTCCTTCTCCTTTTTGCACTGGAATGTAAATGGACTCTTGTCTAAATTCAATGATACAGACTTTACTCCCTATTTGTTGAAATTTGATTTCATATGTCTTGTCGAAACCTTCGTAGAGGATTTCCAAAACTTAGTATTTCCAGGCTATACTATTTTCTGTAAACCAGCAGTTAAGTTTTCAAAACAAGGAAGATATTCTGGTGGAGTTATATGTCTCATTAAAACTGAACTTACACCTTATGTCCATGAAATCAAGACAGACTCTCCAAATATTCTTTTATTTTAGTTGATAAGGGTGTTTTTGGCTTTATGGAAGATGTATTATATGTATGTACATATGTTCCACCAGAGGGTTCGCCATATTACACTTACTTTGATGTTGAAAAATGGTATTAGTGAGCTTGAAGAATGTCTTTTTGATTCTCTACTTGAGTTTGAGGATGTGCATGTAATTCTGTCAGGCGATTTGAATAGTAGGACTTCTGACATTTTTCCACATATCTTTGATGAAAATGATGTTTATGATCACCTTGTTTATGATTGTTCTTTTTCTGCTAAAGGCATGAGAAAGTCTGCAGACAATGGTATGAATAATTATGGAAAATATTTGTTAAATATGTGCACAACCTTTGGACTGTGGATTCTAAATGGCACATGTAATGGGGATGCTGACGGCAACTATACGTTCATATCAGAAGCAGGATGTAGCGTTAATGATTACTTTCTTCTGTCTAAGGAATTGTTTTTCGGTTTCGCGTCTTCATGTGAAATGGTGATCTCAGAGAGAATAGAATCAGATCATTTGCCAATCGAATTAAATTTTAGATTTTCTGAAAGAAAAACCAGATCGCAAGTAAATCCCACAGAAACAGACCAAGTCATTGAAAAGTTTGTGTGGAACAATGATTTAAGGTCAGTCTATACTCAGAAAATGACATCAGAAGAAACACGGTTGGTACTTGATCGTGCCACAAAGTTAATTGATCATGATTTCAATGGTGCTTTGCATCTGTTTAATGACTGGATTAAAAAGCAAGCAAGTTGTATGAAAAAGAGAATAATCTAGCAAAGTATGACAAAAACAGTGATTGGTATGATAAAGAATGTAGGTTAAGCAAAGTTAAGGCAAAAGGGCTGCTTGCGATTCTTAGAAAAACGAGAAGGAAAGAAGACCGTGATGCCTACTGCATAGCAAGAAGAGAATACAAACATCTGATAAAGAGAAAAGAAAAACAGTATAACGATATGTTGTTAGACAGACTTATTTCATCAGTGAACAATCAGAGAGAATTTTGGGGAAACTGTGCGTAAAATATCCTTTAAAAGAAAACGTGTTCAAAATAGTCTAACAGTCGATGACTGGTTCAAACATTTTAAAGATTTACTTGAATTAGAAATAACAACAGATGTTATTAATTCATATGGAAATGGCAATGATATCGATGAGGAGGAAATTAGTTCTATATAAACCGTCCAATAACAAATGAAGAAGTTCTGCTAGCTGTGAATAGGTTAAAAATGGAAAAAGCTGCCGGACCGGATGAAATTATTGGTGAGTTGTTGAAGTATGGTGGGGACCGAGTTGTTGACTTTTTTGTAAAGCTTTTTAATACGTTGTTTGATAAAGGCGTGTTCCCGGACAACTGGACCAACTCTATAGTGCAGCCCTTGTTTAAGAAGGGTGACG
>JADBJO010007458.1:55000-60000 GCA_016801955.1 Conus betulinus | reverse complement strand
ATGTACTAAGTGTTTTTTATTTCTAATTTCATTCCTTTTTATTTTTTTTCAATGTTATACCGAATCTTAAATAGAAAGCCCCTCCCCTTTTAATCTCTTCCTCTCTCTGTCTGTCTGTCTGTCTCTGTCTGTCTGTCTCTGTCTCTCTCTCTCTCTCTCTCTCTCTCTCTCTCTCTCTCTCCTCTCTCTCTCTCTCTCTCTCTGGCGTTTCTGAATTAAGGTATTTCTTTTCAATTAGTCTGTCATCGACTGCTTTACAAGCGTGTTTTTTGTTGTTGTTACGCAGTGCCTGCTTGTACGTTCCTGTGTGTGTGTGTGCGTGTGTGTGTGTGTGTGTGTGTGTGTGTGTGTGTGTGTGTGTGTGTGTGTGTGTGTGTGTGTGTGTGTGTGTGTGGTGTGTGTGTGTGTGTGTGTGTGTGTGTGGTGTGTGTGTGTGTGTGTGTGTGTGTGTGTGTGTGTGTGTGTGTGTGTGGTGTGTGTGTGTGTGTGTGTGTGCACGCGCGCGGGCGCGCGTACTTGCTTCAGTTTTTTACAGGCAGCTATGAGCTTTTTCCCATAGTCTATGATTATGTGCTGTTTATTTACTGTTACAGCCTTGTTTAGACTGGAGCAAGTTCATGACTATACGCACGAGTACCACTACGCGCCGGAAATCTCGGCTCGGTTCGTGCAGAACACTTCCGCATGTCTACGCCTGCTACGTACTCTGCATAACGAGAACCGGAACCGGAACATCAGAGTTATCCTTGACCTTGACCCTGACGATGCTCAGTTCATTATCGAATCTGTGGTAAGTAGTTAATATTTTTGGGTAGTCCCCACCCCTCCCCTCCCCTTTCCGCTTTTTTTGTTTGTTTGTTTGTTGTTGTCCTGAGTAAATCAGTGTTCCTGTTTGTACGCTTTTTTGTTTTTGGTTTGTTTTTGTTTGCTTGGTCTTTTTTTTCTTTATTTTTTGTAACATTCACTTTCGCTCGATTGTATTTTAGTTGATGAATGCGGTCATGGGTGGCCGGTAGTTATGCTTAGCCAGTAAATGTGCCAATGTGAAATGTGAAAACTTTTTTTTTTTTACAGCGAATGCAGTGTAGCTTGAGTAATCTTATAATTCAGATCTCTTCAAACCGTGTGTGGAATTGTGTGCCAAGGATCAAGCATTTATCTGTCTGATAGTCTGCTTCCGCACCGCCTCTCCCCCCCCCCCTCCCCCCCCCCCCCCCCCCCCCCCCCCCTCGCCCTACCCCGCGTACTTCTCTTTTTGTCTCTGTCTATCGGTCTGTCTGTCGTATTCTCTCCTCTCTCTCTCCTCTCTCCTCTCCTCTCTCTCTCTCTCTCTCTCTCTCTCTCTCTCTTCCCGTGACTATATTTCTTGTGTGATCTTGTTCTTTTCCATCTCTTACTGATCTGCATAGCACACACAGGATGGTCGCCCACAAAATTGCTGAAAGTCTGCATTCAGTGGTGTGCTTGATCTCTATCGAATACTGTGAATGGTCTTGCATTCAACAGTAAAGGTGGTCTGCGTACAAAATTCTGAAACGTTAACGTTCGAATGGTCTAAGTACAACAGCGTTTTTCATTCAAACTTTATTATACACTATCAAGAGCTTCAGTGTATCTGCGTTCTGTATCCCCCCCCCCCCCCCCCCCCCCCCCCCCCCCCCCCCCACCCCGAGTAGTCTGAATGCATGGTCAGAAGAGCCATTCTTCACACTGAGACAAAAACGCACTTTAAATTATCGCCCAGACCTATTCCTTAGCCCAGAACATACACACGACTGAGTTTCTCTCCCAGACTCCCAAAGAACTGAAGCACAACCCATATTCTACATCAAAAACAAATCCACATTATTTGGATTCGTGAGCGATTTTTCAAATCTGACAGACAATCCACCACAGACCCTTTTTTGCAATTGAGATTCGCTTTGAATTCGCCTCTTTCTTGACGGAATCCACCAGCTCTGTGGCATTGAAGAGACTTTTCTTTGCCGCGCTTTTCTCGAAGTGCCAGTTGCTTCTGATACCTGGCACTCAGCTACTTCTGTTAAAAAAATCCTTTGGCAGCATTGTCGACACTGTTGAACTCACAGCCATGGTCTGTCAGTCTGGCTATAAGGACTTCTGTTTCTCTTTGACTCTCTTTTTGCACAGGAAGCCATTACTGGCTGTAATCTCAAAGAACTTCCCAACTGTTTTTGGAACTTTTACACCCCTCTGAAATGTAATGGTCACACAATATTATTCTTGCCTGGGTTCCTGATCATATTTGCATTCGAGGCAAAGAGGTAGCTGATCATCTTACCACGAATACCACAAGCAAAGAATTGTCAAGACCGTCTATTTGCCACACAGCTCTGAAACCCAAAGTTCACATCTGTTTACAAAGACTTCCTGGTGAAAGGGCCGGGACACGCACAGATTTAAACTTTTTTTTAGATCCTCCCAAACCTAGAATAGTTTCTGTCATCTGCTTTTCGGGGCCGCAAAGAAAAAAAATATGTCTGTGCCCTTTTTATGCATACACGTATTGCAAATGGTGTGGAGACTCCACGGTTTATATCATATAATATGAGCCACTCATTACGACACATTTTAAGAAGGATTTGCGAGACCCGACACAGTAGCAATTAACAAGAGACTGCATTGTAATAACTCATCTTAAAGGTAGGAAGGGACAACTCTGTTGTGTTTTTGCCGTGAGACAAAAGACAGCACACTGCATTTCTTCAAAAGACAGCACTACATAAAGATTCAGTCTAACAGAAGACTTCAGTCAAGAACAGATATTTCGCAACGTTTATTCAATGACAATTACCGTTATGCATTTAGTGTATAGCACGTATGATCCGCATTTAACAGATTGGATGGTCTGCATACAGCAGTCTGGGTGGTCTGCATTCAACAGTGTGAATGATCTGCATTCAACAATGTAAATGGTCTGCAATCAACAGTGTGAAATATACGCATTCAACAGTGTACATGGTCTATATTCAACAGTTTGGATGTCTGCATTCAACATTTTGGATGGTCTCCATTCAACAATGCGGATGGTCAGCATTCAACAGTGCGTATGGTCTGCATTCGACAGTTTGTATGGTTTGCATTTAACAGTTTGTTGGATAGTCTGTATTCAACAGTTTGCATGGTTTACATTCGACAGTTTGGATGCTGTTCCTTCAATAGTTTGGATGGTCTGCATTCAACAGTCTGGGTGGTCTGCATACAACTGTGTCTATGCCTACATACAAGAATGTGAATCGTTTTTAGTATACGTTGTAAATGTGTTGCATTCAACAGTTTGAACGGTATGTATTCAACAGTTTGGATAATCTACATTCAACAGTGTGAATTGTCGGCATTCAACAGTCTGGACGTTTGCATTCTACATCGTGTGTGGTCTGCATTCAACAGTGTGAATGGCCTGCAGTCTATAGTTTGAATGGGTTGCATTCAACAGTCTGGATGGTCTGTATTCCACAGGTTGGACGGTCTGCATTCAGAAGTGTAAATGGCCTGCAGTCTATGGTTTGAATGGTTTGCATTCAAACAGTCTGGATGGTCGGTCTGCATTATTATAACAGTGTAGATGGTCTTCTGTTTATCAGTAAAGGGTTTGCATTCAACAGTTTGAGCAGTTAGAATTCAACAGTGGGGATGGTCTGCATTCAACACTTTGGATGGTCTGCATTCAACGGTTTGAGCAGTTAGAATTCAACAGTGGGGATGGTCTGCATTCAACACTTTGGATGGTCTGCATTCAACGGTTTGGATGGTCTAAATCAACAGTTTAGATGGTCTGCAATCAACGATTTGGATGGTCTGCAATCAATAGTGAACGGTTTGTATTCAACAGTTTGTATGGTCTGCAGTGAACAGTTTGTATGGTCTGCATTCAGCGGTTTGTATGGTCGGCATTCAGCGGTTTGAATGGTCTGCATTCAGTGGTTTGTATGGTCGGCATTCAGCGGTTTGTATGGTCTGCATTCAGCGGTTTGGATGGTCTGCATTCAGCGGTTTGGATGGTCTGCATTCAGCGGTTTGGATGGTCTGCATTCAACGGTTTGGATGGTCTGCATTCAGCGGTTGGGTTTGTATGGTCTGCATTCAACGGTTTGGATGGTCTGCATTCAACGGTTTGGATGGTCTGCAATCAACCGAGTGAGTGGTCTGCATTCACCAGTTTTTGTGATCTGCAATCAACAGTTAATGGTCTGAATTCAACCGTCTTGATGGTCTGCATCCAACAGTTTGAACGGTTTGACCTGCACTCAACTGTGTGGATGGTCTGTATGCAACAATGTGAATGGTATTCATTCAACAGTGTGGATGATTTGCATTCAACAGTTTGGTTAGTCTACATGCAATAGTTTGGATGGTCTGCATGTACAGTGTGAATGGTCGGTATTCAACAGTCTAGTCTGCTTTCAATGGTTTGCATTGAGCTTTGTGAATGATCTGCATTTAACAGTCTGATTTAAATAATTCTCTCTAATTCTCTCTCTCTCTCTCTCTCTCTCTCTCTCTCTCTCTCTCTCTGTCTGTCTGTCTGTCTGTCTGTCTGTCTCTCGTCTCTCTCTCTCTCTCTCTCTCTCTCTCTCTCTCTCTCTCTCTCTCTCTCGTTTATGTCTATCCATCGGTTGATCGGTCGATGTATCTGTCTGTCTAGATATGAATACGCTGATGATGTAATAACGCACAGACTGTGACAACAACAATCCAGTTTCAATGTTCACAGTATCTTGAAAGGACTGGCAGGATTAAATCCAATGTGTATATCTCTTACAAGGCTGGCACGATGCGTTTGTTTTTCTTAATTCCACAAATCGAGATTCCATTCCACCCGCAGACGTGAATCGTGGTGAATTAAACCACTCGGCTTTGTCATAGTCACCGAAGACGTCAGTTCTCTTCGGTTGTGTTTTGAGAAAAGGAATCGCCGAAAACGACAATTACCTTTGTTATAGTACAATTGAAAAGCACGATCTTTTTTAAAGATCAGACGA
>JADBJO010007458.1:47500-52500 GCA_016801955.1 Conus betulinus | reverse complement strand
TCCACAGAGCTTCTCCTCGTCGATGTGTCGGCAGGCCAGGTCTCTGCTCTTAGCTTTTTTCTGAGTGATACGGTCCTGCAGAAGTGTTCCACAGTCGTTGGGGCTGTGCCGCATAGGCACCCTGCAGACTCGCCGATGTAGACTTTTGTGAATGTGTGGCGTTTGAGTCTGGAGTGCCCTGTTGTTAGTCTCAAAATGCTCACTTGGTCGGATCTGGGCAGCAGGTAGTATGCGTCCTTCTCGTTGAAGTCTGGGAACCGCTCAAGCCATCTTCTTTTCGGCTTCTGCTTGATAATGTTTTTGGCTTCTTGAAAGGAAACTTTCTGCTCCAGCTGAGGCTGCTGTCGTCCTTCCTTTGCCAGTTGGTCAACTTCCTCATTGCTACATATGTTGCTGGAATGCTTTCGTTATCACCTATACATCATCTATTGGAAAACCACGTTCAACACGAAGGGGAACTCTTTATTGCATTCTCCAATTAGAATATATACATAATAATACAAATTATCCACAAAAATGGATGGTGGGTGACTTCTGTCATAACCAGGAATAGAAAAGGAAGAAACTTGGTTCCGATCACACAAAGAGAGGGAAGAAAGGGGTGGCTTTCCAAAAAGGACAAATCACTATATGTTTTAAAATTTGTCTTTGATTTCTGTAACTCTTCCTCTTGAGAGATAGGGGAGGGGAATCCTCTTCTCCGAAGTCAGTTTTCACACACACACACACACACACACACACACACACACACACACACACACACACACACACAACACACACACACACCACACACAGATTCTCTTTCTATCTCCCTCTCTCTCTCTCTGTCTTTCTCCCCCACCCTCTCTCTCGCTCTCTCTCGCTCTCTGTCTCTCTCTGTCTCTCTCTCTCTCTCTCTCTCTCTCTCTCTCTCTCTCCTCTCTCTCTCTCTCTCTCTCTCTCTCTCTAGTCAAAGTACGACCAGGGTTACTGGGACAAAAAAAAAAAACCATAATGAAAAAAAAACTGACTTTAGATCAACACATCAGCAGCAACATGTTGACCAGCCGACAGAACGTGACAGCGGGCGACAGGAGCGATCAATACTGGGTACCGGGAATTTCAATTCCAGCCCCACCTGCTCCGCCTTTGTGTCCATTGTTCCTATGCAGACTTCTCTGTCTATCGTTCAGTTATTGGCGGGCCCATTCTAACCACCGGATTCCCCAAACCTACGCAAGACGCTAGTCAGAAGATGCCGAGTGTCTGGAGCTTAGTGAGAAACAAGAAACAGAATGCATGTTACTATTCGTTCACAACACACACACACACACACACACACACACACACACACACACACCACACCACACACACACACACACACACACTCTCTCTCTCTCGTGATCTCTCTCTCTCTCTCTCTCTCTCTCTCTCTCTCTCCTCTCTCTCGTCTTTCTCTCTTCTACTCTCTCTCTCTCTCTCTTCCTCTCTCTTCTTCTTCTCTTCTTCTCTCTTCTCCTCTTCCACGCAGCTGTGACTCTCAGTCTCTTCTCTTCTTTCCTCGTCTCTGTCTCTCACGGCATCACACTCTCTCCTCCTCTCCTCTCTCTCAGTCTTCTCTCTCTTCTCCCTCTCATCTTCTTCTCTCTCTTCCGTCTTCTCTCTCAGCGTGACGCTCTCATGACCGTTCTCACTTCTCGTTCTCCTCTCCTTATAAAGTAGCCTGTTTCAATCTTCTTCCTTCCACCCTCCCCTCATGCCAGTCACCTCCTCTTACGCGCGCTCTCTGATCTCCTCGCTCGCGTGTGTGTGTATGTGTCTGTCCTGTGTGTGTGTGTGTGTGTCTGGTGTCTTTCTCTACCTCCTCTCGCTCTCTCTCGCTCATCTCTCCTCCCTACTCAAATCTTCTGTGCTTGTATTCCGCCTCTCTCGCCCCCCCTCCTCTCTGTCTCTCCCTCCTCTCCTTCAGATCGTCTCTCTTCTTCCTCATCCTCCTCTCTCTCTCCCTCTCCGAGGCTGTCAGTGTCAACTCTCTCTTCTCTCTCTCCTCTCTCTCTCTGTCTTTCAACGAATGTCTTCCTTCTTCTCTCTTCTGATTTGTGTCCTCTTCTTCGTTCTTCTTCTTCTTCTTCACCTATATTAACCTTGCACGCAGCTGTGACACCCCGTAGTTTTTAAACGATTGTAGTAAAGCTGTCTGAAGTTGTTGACGAAATGAATCAACGAGAGGATGAACTTAAGTTACGATACTGAGAGAGATAGTAGTACATTTCAAGGTTCTTAAGCACTGCCGTCAGAACCTCGCGCGCACGCGTGCGCGCGCGCGTGTGTGTGTATGTGTGTGTCTGTGTGTGTGTGTGGTGTGTGTGTGTGTGTCTGTATGTGTGTATGTGTGTGTGCGTGTGTGTGTGTGTGTGTGTGTGGAGTGTGTGTGTGTGTGTGTGTGTGTGTTGTGTGTGTGAAAGAGAGAGAGAGAGAGAGAGAGAAGAGAGAGAGAGAGAGAGAGAGAGGGTTAATGCGGTCTCGCTTGTATTCCGTAGAAGTTTAAAGTCAAAATAAACAGTTTTACATATTTCTAGATCGGTATTGGACCTTTTTTTTTTTTCTTTAGCGTCAGTACCACTTTTCTGTGCGTTAGAATTCAGAAGACTCAAATTTGCTGTATACAAGATCTGTACACAAGGAGAGCTTCTCTCTCTCTCTTACACACACACACACACACACACACACACACACACACACACACACACACACACACACACAATATTGTTGAAAGCGGACACGACTTCCTTTAAATGCAATGGGGAACTGGTATGATCAATACTGGTGCCTGAAATCGGTTTACCAAGTCTTGAACCACCTGCGCCGCTGTGGTCTTCACAGTTACTGCGTGGCGGCTGGTCTGTTCCTTGCTCAGTGTGCCTGTGGCATGGAATGGATGGCTTGTCTGCATCCTTTTAGTTAGTTGGAACACACACGTGCGCCACGGCAATGTGAGCCATTACTTTATCTGTAAGTTTTCTGTCTGAATCTAGTTGGTGACCATGTGCAATTTAACTGTCATTATCCACGTAAAGTTCCTTGAGGCTAGTTCCAAGCCAAATATTTAAATACAAACGAGATTGAAACTTAGCCAAGGGCTGGTATGTTGTAGAAACATGATAACATCCAGAGCATGTGACCTCCCTGCGCTGACTGTGGCTGCTTTCATTGATGCTGCTTTGTTTTTCTTTGTTGAGCAGAGACTGGAAGACATACGCACACAGAATCACGACCCTAACTATTTCTCCCCGTCTCCTTTCCTTCCCCCACCTTTCCCTCCCCTTCACTCCTCCCACCCCCCTTCCCACTCCCCAGTCTAACACATTTAACACACACACACACACACACACACACACACACACACACACACACACACATATATATACATACATATATCGGACGAAAGGCCTAGGAGCAGGCAATACATATAGATCTGCCTTCGAGAGGGATTGCGATGTTTCCCTCATGCAGCGAGAGAAGGGTTTTCATATTTATGATACATATTTTCCCATTTTCTTCATCCTCAACCTTTTTTCTGTTTCTTTTTAAATATCAGATCTTTGCCAAGTCATTATTATAATGATGGAAGAATTGTCAACCTGCACTTGTTTTTCCCCCACTACGTAATTGTTCAGCGTTATACATATATATATATATATATATATATATATAGATAGAGAGAGAGAGAGAGAGAGAGAGAGAGAGAGAGAGAGAGAGAGAGGGAGGGAGGAAAAGAGGAAGATATCACAACCTGGCTACGATCCCACTTCATTGTTGTAAAAGTGCACGAACACGGCACCCTGTGACTCTATCCACCTGTCAGTTTTTACTGTAACACTGTGTAGCAGACTAAATGCCTACATCGCAGTTGATGTTTGGGTCCAAAAATGCCCATGCGCTGTAACAAAATGTGTGACTTGTATCCCTCAGGCTGGAATCCCAGAAAGCCTGCAGAAAGGGCGAGGGAAGGAAGGAGATGCAGGAGATGGGTACTTCTCTCCCTTTGTCGATGCAGATCTTCTTGAGCCTGATTATCTTTTCTTTACACACACACACACACACACACACACACACACACACACACACACACACACACACACACACACACACACACACACACACACACACACACACACACACACACACACACACACACACACACACACACACACACACACACACACACGATCCATGTGTGCAAAGCCTTAGACCCCGTAATCCACCATCAGATTTTGAAACTTAAAAGCCTCGGAAACAGAATGTGCATGCTTTCAGACAGGAGACGTAAAGAAAAGACCACACTCGTTATCCCTTCCACAAATGTGTTCTTTCCCTCTCTCTCTCTCTCTCTCTCTCTGCCTCCACCCACCTCCTCAACCTGCTTCCCCCCACCCCACCCCCCATCCCCACCCACACCCCCCAAATAGGTATATACATTTCTCCACCAAACTATCAACCCCACACACAGCAGCAACATGTTGACAGCAGGACTCGACTACAAGATACACGGAAGGCGAAACGGAGCGATCGATGCTGCTGCCAAGATGACAGAGGAGTTGAGAAACAAGTCTGGCAGCTCGTGTACCACCTGCCCCGCTCTTGTTTCCACTGTTCCTGCGTAGGCCAATTTCTTGTATCCGTTGGAGAATGTTTCTCATGGCACCGTCTAGATAGATGGGTTGGCTTCGACTGAGCTGGAAGCTAGATGAACGTGAGGTTCCAGCTACATAACCAAGAGTTAAGACTCCAGTTTCAGGGCAATATTAAACCTATAACTCCTTGTTACTGTGTCTCCCTTTTCTTATTTGACCATGACACCCACCCCCCTCCTGCACTTCTACGAAGGCACAAGGAATGAATCATGTTACAACAGGGGCTTCAGTGGAACCACGATCAGGATGTTATATTGCAATGAGCCCGCCTTCCACCTAGTACTGTGGGACTTTGCGCGTCAGTAGTTGAGCGGAGGTGGGGAAAGG
>JADBJO010007458.1:22500-35000 GCA_016801955.1 Conus betulinus | reverse complement strand
CTTTTCAGTCTTGTAGATTTTGAGCTGCCTCATTTCTGTTCTCATATGGCACCGTGAGCTCGATCATGATCAGCTGCTTGGTTGACTGAGAGTGGACTACTATGTCTGGTCTCATGCCACTCTTGCTGATGATCTCTGGGTGACTCTTCCATTCTGGGAGGTCTGCAGTGCACTCCCAGTCATCTGCCCCGTCCAGCAGACTCTGCCTGCATGTTCCGAGTGGCACTGTTGTTCTTGGCCATGATTCGCTGCCTCCTGCCGTGAAGAATGTTGCGGGTGCTTTTGGAGTCCTGATTTTCCCTTTTGTGGTGTTGGTACTAGCCCAGACTACTTGTACAATCTCTTTGAGCACTTGGTTGTGCCTCCATGTGTACCTTCCTTGAGCCAGGGCTACTTTACATGAGCTAAGGACATGCTCCACTGTTTGTTTTTCATGGCAGAGGGGGCATGAAGGATCGTCTGTTTTCCCCACTTCACCAGGTTTGCATTTGAGGGCAGAGAAGGTCATATGCAGATCTGAGAATGAAAGCTGATCCTGAGAGGGGGCCATGTGCCAAATGTCATTCCAAGTGAGACTTCTTTGGAGTGCATTCTCCCACGTTGTCCATTGCCCTTGCTGGCTCTGCTGGACTGCTTTTTGGAGTCTTTTTTGGTCTTCTTCTTTTCTCATCTCCTGAATCATCATGTCTCTTTTGGCTTTTCCTTTGGCCTTTGACCACCATTCAGTTTTGGTCATTCCCAGTCCTTGTCTGTTGGTCTGTGTGTGTCCTGTTATTTCTCTGATCTTGAGACTTTCTTTGCAGAATCCATCGCCTCTTGAACTTTCCATTTTCTGCTGTCTTCAGCTGGGGCTTGATTGCTTCTACCACCTTGTCTCCTGAGTCCTCCAGCATGCTTTGAAGTCTGATCTTCCCTGCTTTGTATTCCTCCAGGATGGATTTCAGTGGTAGTTTCAGCTTTGCTTGGCGACAGTACAGCGCTATGTCAGTCAGACAGGGTGGGACACCAAGCCATTCCTTGTGAACTTGTTTATTTTGGATTCCATTGCCTCCACTATGCTGGTGCAGATGTCGTATATCATCAGAGGCCATAGGAGCTTTGGTATCAGCATGAACTGCAGACACCAGACCTTGTATTTGCCAGGGAGCCCACACTGGTCAATGGTCTCCAAGCCTTCTTCCGACATCTGTTTGGTTTCTTTGCTCTTTGTGTGTCTTTCAGCGTATCATCATACCATCTTCCAAGGCTCTTGACTGGCTCTTCTGAAACTGTTGGAATGGCCTGGTTGGCGACACACTGAAGACCACAGATTCGGCACTTTTCCTTTCCTCAGTGAGAGACTCCGTGATTTCTTTGGCTTGAACTTCATTCTGGATGAGGCAACTATGTCATCCAGCCTCTCCAGCACATGACGTGTCTCGTCTCTCTCTGGATGAAATCACTGTAGTGTCATCCATGAAGGCCTTGAGAGGGGGCATCTTGTATCCATCACCAAGGTCTGTTTGTCTTGCGTTGCTTGTTGCTGCTTTCAAGATGACTTCCATTGCCAACACGAACAGTATTGGGGAAATTGCACAGCCCATTGCAATGCCCACTTCCAAGTTGATCCAATCTGTGTGTACTCCTTGGTAGAGAACCGCATTGAGAAGCCATTGAAGTACTTCTTGAGCATGTCGCGGATGTTCTTTGGCACATGGTACATCTCAAGAGCCAACTGTATCATCTCATGGGGTACAGATCCATATGCGTTTGCCAGATCAAGCCACACTACGTCCAGGTCTCTCTTTTCTGTTTTTGCTCTTTGGATTGCGTCCCAGATCATTGTGGCGTGTTCTACACAGCCAGCCACGCCTGGGATGCCACCTTTCTGGACTGACACATCCAAGTACTTGTTTTCCATGAGGTACTTGGTCAGCCTTGCTGCCATGACAGAGAAGAAGATTTTCCCTTCAACGTTCAGTAGTGATATTGGCCTGAACTGGCTGATGTCACTTGAGTTTTGCTCTTTGGGGATGTACACACCATCTGCCGTCATCCACTGGCCGCTGATCTTTCTGGTTTCTCCAAGCTGATCGCAGCAGCCTGTGGAGCCACTCCAGCACCTTGGGACATTTCTTGTACAGCTGGTAAGGTATTCCGTTTGGCCCTGTGTGATGATTGGCTCTGGCTTTGTCGACAACCTTCTTGATTTCCGCCAGCGTTGGAGGCTTGTCATTGAACTGTTCCTCAGGGTTGGTTGGCCACACCAGGCCCTTGAATGTCGAGTGGTGCTTTACTCTGTGAGTCAGAGTATGTTTTCCTCAGATGCTGCTCAAGAACTTCTTTGTCCACACTTAGGGTCCCAGATTTTGGCTGCTCAAACAGAGTTCTGGCAAACTGGAAGGGGTCTCTGAAGAAGCGCTCTTGTGTCTTCCTCTTTTTGCTCTTCCTCTTCCTCGCAGATTCCGCTTTGCTGAGGGCACTGTGTTTTGCTTTCAGGTCTTCCCAGAGTTTTTCCAAGCCTTGTTTTTCAGCTGGCAGTGCGGTCTTCATTTGCTTCTTGAGGTTTTTCTTTTGGACCCTGATCTTGTCCATCTCTTCTTGGCGTCTGGATTTCTTTGGAGGTGTTTTCTCTTTAGGTAGTTTTGCTCCATAGGCGTCTCTACATGTGGCATACACAATGTCCCCATATGTGGCTAGTTTGTGTTCCAGGGCACTGTGGTTTAAATCCTGGCCTTGGTCTTCCGACGTCTTATCTGCTGATGCAGTGCGCTGCTGCTCATTCAGATGAGTCTTCACACATCCCATCTTTGTTCTGTGGATCTTCATGCCACGGGTGGTAGCGAAACGCTTTCCACAGACACATGGACACGTGCAGAAGTTAGCAAGATGATGGTTAGGCTCCGCTTTTTCGCTGTGTAATCTCATCCTCCGCGCCCCCAACCCCCCCCCCCCCCCCCCCCCCCCCCCCCCACCCCCCCCCCGCCCACAGTGGTCTTGCTCTCATGCCGCTCATTCCGGCTCCCTCCCTCACTACTACTCGCTGACGTTTCTGCAGTCATTAGGTAACAGTTAATATCAAGTCGTCACGAGGTAACCCAGCAGAGTGGAGAGAGCACTGTAGCTGGTTCCCTTCGGTGATGCTAATTGTGCCTGTTCTGATTCAATGTGAGCATGACACAACCAGCTTAAGCCTCCATTTGAGACAATATTTGTGTAGTAGTTGGGGATTAGCGTGAGTGCGCCCCCTCCTCATGAGGGTGGCCTCACGTACATCCAGTGATACCAGTTTGCCAACACCAAAATCTCTGACGAAGTCAACACGGGCGAGGAGAGAACATTGAAAGTGATGTCACAAGGAATGTAAAAGACGCTCAGCTGCGAGGTCGAGGTGTTTTGTTGTTGTTGTTGTTGTAGCTTTTTCTCTTTTTTTTTTTTTAATGACGATCAATCAAAATGGTTGATGATCATAGACTGAGGGTTTTACTTTTATTATTTTTTTTTTAATTATTATTATTAATAATGATCAATCAAAATGGTGGTGTCGAAGATCATGCTATATATTTTCATTCTGGGCATAATATAGGTCACAGACCTGTATTCTACGCTTCTTGTCAAAATATACCCCGGCGTCAATCAGATCCGAGAGATACACACACTTGCAGTGTTAGTCATGAATTTGAACAGTGCTTTCAGCGGCGCACTCATTGAATAGATGAAGCTCGACTGCGTTATTCAAGTCTGTATCTATTTGGGGCTCATGGCATACTCTACACGGTGTAGGAGCCGGCAGAGACACCGGCTATGATGGATACATGCTTTGCGCGATGGCACTTTTTTCATCCCCACACCTCACTGTGAGTTTCAAAAGGCGCCCCATCGACGTTGAGTTGTATTAAAATATGGCTTTATTCAATGGACAACATTGAAAGCAAACAGAGATTCTTTTTTTTTCAAAGAGATTCATTGGATTAAAACGCGTTCAGAATTCAACAATTTACCATAGAACTTTCCCACATCCTGCGGGAGACAAGATCGGGTGGTGTGTGTGTGTGGGGGGGGGGGGGGGGGGGGGGGGGGGGGGGAGTCCCTCAGGAAGAGTCCCAGTTCCGAACATTTCTGTCAGGGAAGAGAAAGGAATAGAAAAAAAAACGGTTGCCCTAATGACAGCCATTCACACCATCTCTTAATAATTATTTGAAGAAGCATCTGTCATCGACTTCTTTCCTCCAGATGGTCCGTGTATTGAGCACCAAACAAAGTAGATTAGAAAGCATTCAAAAATGAAGGGGAACAGGAAAAGGAAAAGTGAGGCATGAGGATGAATTGAAAAAAAAAAAAAAAAGAAAAAGAAATGTGGACCTGAAAAAAATGGTAGGAAGAACAAATAGAACAAGGGATGAAAAAAGAAACAAGCAAGGAAGAAAGGAAGGAAAGGGGGAAGAGCTGAGGGAACAGCAAAAAAAAAAAGAAAAAAAAGAAAAAATTGAGAGAGAGAGACACACACAGACAGAGAGAGAGAGAGAGAGAGAGAGAGAGAGAGAGAGAGAGGGGGGGGGGGGGAGGTCTCTGCTTTGTTATATAGGATCATCTATCACAAAGACTGTAATATTTATTTCTTAAGTCATCAGTCATAAAGGCAGTGACATAGTCTTCTTAAGCCGTCCGTCAAAAAGACAGTGATATAATTTTATGTATAGCCGATTGAATCCAATGACTGACATACCTTTATGGACGCAAGAAGATTTTGCAAGGAGACAGACAGACGGACGGAGAGACAGACGGACGGACAGAAAGACAGACGGACATACACAGATGGACAGACAGACAAACAGAGGCAGACGGACAGACAGATGGACAGATGAGATGATAAAAGGAAATATGTGGTCATTTGCGTGAGTGTGCTCCGTTTGAATTATTTAAATGTCAGCTTTGATCGCTGGCAGAGAGCGAGCAAACGAGCGAGCGAGCGAGCGAGAGAGAGAGAGAGAGGGAGGGAGGGAGGGAGGGAGAAGAAACAGAGACAGAGACAGAGAGAGACACACACAGAGAGAAGCAAACAGAAAGGCATACAACAGACAGACAAACAGAGACACAGAGTTAAATGAGGCGATTAAAAAACCTGCAGGATATCAGTTTCGTGACTATGAGCGCACATTCTTTTCCAAACATCGATACCTTCAGATCTTACCTTCCGAGGAGAGATAAGTGATTGCGTTTGTCATTCATTAAACATACAGCACTCGCATAATTTAGCACCTGACGCTTCAAACGTTCCTAAGCTTGGGCAGAGACCAAAAAGACTAGTCCCAAAGGAACAGACCTATATCCGAATATTTTTTTCCCCCCAAGTAGTGGCTTGGGAGGGCGCAGTAATGGATGAAGCTATCATAGACGCTTTCTTTCTTTCTTTCCTTCGTTTTTGTTTCTTTCTGTCTTTTCTTTCTCTTTTTTTTTTTCACTCTTTCTCTCTTTTTTTTTCGGTTCTGGTCTGTTCTGTTCTTTTCATAACGTGTTTAATCTATCACGCAACCTTCTGATAGTCTGTGTTTTTAAAAGTCAAGACTTCGTACGGAAATTACAACAGAGAGAGAGAGAGAGAGAGAGAGAGAGAGAGAGAGAGAGAGAGGAGGGAGGGAGTGAGTGAGAAGCAAACAGAAAGGTACACATCAGACAATTACAAACAGAGACACAGAGATTAATAAGATGATTGAAAAGTTGCAACAGATCATTTGCATGACTATGAGCGCACTTTTTTTTTTTATAATGTTGATACCTCCAAACCTTACCTTCCGAGGAGAGATGAATGGCTGCATTTGTCATTTATTAAGCATAAAAAGGCACCCATAATAAAACAGCTGACGCTCAGCAACGTTCCTAAACCTGGGGTGGAGACCCAAAAACTAGTCCGAAGGAACAGACCTATTTCTGGATATTTTTTTTAAAAACCAGAGTGGCTTGGAAGAGTGCACTAATGAATGGCACTAGCCTAGGTTCATTCTTCCTTTTTTTTTTTTTTTCTTTCTTTCTTTCTTTTGTTCTTCTTTCTGTCTGTCGTTCATTTTTCTTTCGTTCTTTTCTTTCTTTTTTTTCTTAATTTCTTTGTTTCCTTTTTGTTCTGTTCTTTATTCTTCTGTAGTGTATTTTTGTTCTGTTCTTTATTCTTCTGTAGTGTATTTAATCTACTGCGCCATCTCCTGATGGTCTGTATTTTTATTGCCAGAATTTCGTACAGAAATTACAACAGAGAGAGAGAGGGGGGGAGGGGGGAGGGAGAGAGAGGCGGGATCGAGGGGACTGAGAGAGCAAGAGAGAGACAGAGACAAAGACAGAGAAAGAGAGACGGGATCGAGGAACAGAGAGAGAGACAGACAGAGACCGAGAGAGCGAAGCACTCAGACAGACAGACAATGCGACAATAGGGGACGCACAGTTAAGTTGTCCTGTGCTCCTGTATTGTCTTGCTGAATTATTCAAAGCTCAACGTTGATAGCTCGCAGCGAGAGATTATGCAGAGACAGGAGAGACTGAAAAGCTTGGGCGTGTTATCTATCAATGCCGCAATGGATATGCAGACTTATTCAAACATCATCAACCCGCAAAGAAAGATGACTTTTTTCTTCTTTTTTTTGTGGGACATTAAATATTCATTTAACGAAAACGCATTTAGAATTTATCAGATGATTCCTCAGGGTCTTAGACTTTAAGACCAGATTAGAGAAATAGTCCCTCATGAACAGAGCCATTTCAAAACATGTCTCACGGGAATTAAACCAGTGGAAAATGTGCACTTATTATGACATGTGTGTGTGTGAGAGAGAGAGAGAGAGAGAGAGAGAGAGAGAGAGAGAGAGAGAGAGAGAGAGAGAGAGAGAGAAGAGAGAGAGAGAGAGAGCGAATTTCAGACAGAGAGACGAATAAAGGATAAACAGATCTTAAGTTATCAGTTGCTTGAGTATGGTCTTGATGAATGACTCAAATCCCAGCGCTGACAGCTCACAGCAAGGGATTACTGAGAGAAGCAGAGGAGAGGACTTAGGACTTTAAAAGATCTTGGCGGATTGTTTATTCCATTAGGAATAAGCTGACTTATTTAAGCGTCGTTAGCTAACAGGTAGAGAACTTTTTTTTTCAAGGGAGTACCAGTCATTAATCAAAATTACATCCAAAATTTAATCGTTCAGGCTTGGTGCTCCTAGACTTTCAGGAACAGACTGAAGAAGTTGTTCCAATTTTATCAGCCATTCCAAACATTTCCCTCGGGAACAGAATATTGAAAAGGGGGAATTGTGCAGCACTGATGAAACGAAGTGAGTGAGTGAGAGAGAGGAGAGAGAGAGAGAGAGAGAGAGAGAGAGAGAGAGAGATTTAGACAGACAGACAGACAGACAGACAGACAGACAGATGAGAGAGACAGACTCTGTCTCTCTGTCAGTCTGTCTCTCTCTCTGCCTCTCTCTCTCTCTCTCTCTCTCTCTCTCTCTCTCTCTCTCTCTCTCTTCTCCTTTCTCCTCCCTGTGTGTGTAGGTGTAGGTGTGTGTGTGTGCGCGCGCGTGTGTATGTGTGTGTGAGTGTGTGTGTGTGTGTGTGTGTGTGTGTGTGTGTGTGTTGTGTGTGTGTGTGTTGTGTGTGTGAATGTGTGTGTGTGTGTGTGTGTGTGTTGTGTGTGTGTGTGTGTGAATGTGTGTGTGTGTGTGTGATGTGTGTGTGTGTGTGTGTGTGTGTGTGTGTGTGTGTGTGGTGTGTGCGAGGGAGAGAGAGGGGATAGACATAGAGAGGGAGAGAGGGATGGAGAGAGAGATATTCAAAACAGAGAGAGAAAATAAAGAGATCTTGAGTTATGATTTGCTTGAGTATGGCCTTGATGAATTACTCAAAGCCCAACGCTGACAGCTCACGCCAAGAGATTACTGAGAGAAAGCAGAGGAGAGGACTAAAAAGATTTTGATGGGTTATTTGTGCCATTAGGAATAAGCTGACGTATCCCAAACGTCGTTAGCGCGCAAGGAGAGAACATTAATTTTTTGAGAAGCAATGCCATTCATGATCAAACATGCATTCCGAATTGAACCGTTTAGGCTCAAGTGTTCCCAGACTTTCAGAAACAGACTGAATAAATAGTTCAATCTTAACAGAACCATTTTGGAACATTTCACACGGGGAACAGAATACGGAAAAAGGGAATTGTGCACTAATAAGGAGATAGAGAGAGAAAGAGAGAGAGAGAGAGAGAGAGAGAGAGAGAGAGAGAGAGAGGCGAAAAGAAAGAGGGCGAGAGGGAGAGAGAATCAAAGTGAGAGACAGAGACAGAGAACGGTAGAGAGAGTGAGAGAGAAGCGAGAGAGACATCAGACAGAGAGAGAGCGAGAGAGACATCAGACAGAGAGAGAGAGAGAGGGAGAGAGAGGGGGGGGGAGAGAGAGAGAGAAGAGAGAGAGAGAGAGAGAGAGAGAAGAGAGAGAGAGAGCAAAGAGAAAAAAATGCAGCAAACTAGAAAAAGCAGAAAACAAGAAAGAAAGAACGGATAGAATTTTATACGGATTGTGGTGACTTACTTGATTCAGAGTTGCTGAAAATAAGATATGATTGATATTTCTAGGATTTAACTCATCCATGAAGCATAAATGCGTTCCGAATTCGCCAGTCAATGTCCCTATACTTTTAAGGGAGGCTAAGAGAAATAGGTCTCCAGGAAGAGAGCAATTTTCGGAACATATTTGACACGAATGGAACTGGAGGAAAGTGTGGTCTAATACCAATAATATGCGGGCCCATATTTTTCACACACACACACCACACACACACACACACACACCACACACACACACACACACACACACACACACACACACACACACACACACACACACACACACACACACACACACACACAACACGACCACACACACACACACACACACACACACACACACACACACACACACACACACACACACACACACACACACACAGAGGGTGAGAGAGAAGGGGGGGAGGGGCGGCAGATAGAGGGACAGAGAGATGCAACATAGAAGGAAAAAAAAACAGTGATCATTTGCGTAAGTGTGCTTCGTTTGAATTATTTAAATGTCAATATTGATTGCTAGCAGGGGAGATATGTAGAGAGACAAAGAGGCAAACAGAGACATGCAAGACAGACAAACCACAGACACGGAGATAAATGAGATGATTGAAAATCTGCGGCAAGTAATGAGCATGAATATGAATGTACTTTTTTTTTCCAATATCGATACCTTCAAATCTTCACATGTCCATGCATTAAGAGGAAGATGATTGATTGATTGATTGATTGATTATGTCGTGTTATTTGTTTAAGCATAAAACGCATTTGTAATTTGACACCTCCCACTTCAGCATTCCTAACCTTCTGGAGGAAGTCGAAAAACTACTCGCAT
Source organism: Conus betulinus (assembly GCA_016801955.1). Taxonomy (NCBI): domain Eukaryota; kingdom Metazoa; phylum Mollusca; class Gastropoda; order Neogastropoda; family Conidae; genus Conus; species Conus betulinus. Next base: position 25,605 of record JADBJO010007458.1, on the reverse strand, counting down.
AGAAAAACCTATTTTTGAATATTTTTCACAAGAGTTGCGCGGAAAAAAATGCACTAATGAATGACATTATGCCCTGCTCTGTTTCATTTGTTTTTGTGTTTTGTTTGTTTCTTTGCTTGTTTTAAATTATGTGTTCGTTTCTTCGTCTATTGTCGAAAGTGCATAATCTACCGCACAACCTCCTAATAGTCTGCTTTTAGAGAGAGAGAGAGAGAGAGAGAGAGAGAGAGAGAGAGAGAGAGAGAGACAGACAGACAGACAGACGGACAGAGTGAGAGAGAGAGATAGAGACAGAGATAGAGAGGCAGAGAGAGAGGAGGAAGAAAGAAAGAAAGAGAGAGAGAGAGAGAGAGAGAGAGATGAGAGATACAGAGACAGGGACAGACAGACAGACAGGTAGACAGAGAAGAGAGATAGACAGACAGAGACTGGTAACCAGACAGATAGCACACACCGCACAGAGAAGAGAGAGAGAGAGAGAGAAGAAAGAGAGAGGCGCACTCAGAGAGAGAGAGGCGCACTCAGACAGAGAGACAAATATGGGATGCACAGATCTTAAGCTGTCATTTGTTTGAGTATGGTCTCCCTGAATTATTGAAATCCCAGTGTTGATGGCCCACAGCGAGGGATTAAGCAGGGAGACAGATGAGGGGGCTAAAAAAGAGAAAACTCGGGCGGGTTGTTTATGTCATTACGTTTAAGCTGACTTATTCAAACGTCATTAGTTTCGCAAAGAGAGAGTCGTGGGGTATTTGTTTGTTTTTCTTGAAGTGTAAGCCCACCCATTTAGCATAATTGCGCTCAGAATTTAACAGTTCAGGCTTCAGGCTTCCTAAACTGTAAAAGGTTTAGATTGAAAAAAAATATAATAGTCCGTCATGGAGAGAGACATTCCGAATCATTTCTCATAGGAATAGAAGAGGGGAAAATGTGCATTGATGACGAAATGAAAAGAGAGAGAGAGAGAAGAGAGAGAGAGAGAGAGAGAGAGAGAGAGAGAGAGAGAATTGTAAATGAGAGGGGGGGGGGGAGTGAGGGAAGAAAGAAAAATGAGACAATTTACAAATTAGAAACCGACAAAAAAAAGGGATGGAAGGAACGATAATGTTTCACACACATTTTGATAAGCTAATTGATTCAAATGTCGCTAGCTGGGAAAATTCAAATGACTGATTTTTTTTTAAAGGGGTGAACTCATTTATCAAGCACAAATGTGATTGGAATTTAACAGATTAGGTTCAAAAAGTTCCCTCAACTTTTTTGTTGTGAAAGACTGAAAGAGAACATGATTCAAAAAGAGTTTTTTTCGGAACATTATTTACAGGGATGAAACAGGGAGAAATAAGTTCGAAAAGCAAATGATGATTCGTGTCTTTCACACACGCGCACGCACGCACACACACACACACACACACACACACACACACACACACACACACACACACACACACACACACACACACACACCACACACACACGTTGCGTGCATGCACGCACGAACGCACATATTGACTAAGATATAGCAAGAGGGGAGAGAGAGACATGGGGAGATGGAGAGAGAGAGAGAGAGAGAGAGAGAGAGAGAGAGGAGAGAGAGACTAACAAAATTTAAATTGTAAAAGGACAGAACACAAGATAGTAAGTAAGGGTAATTCATGCGATTGATTCTACTCTCAGTCACTAGCAAAACGGAGATAATTGATATGGAAAAGAGGAGGGGGCGTAGAAGGGGTAATTAACACATAGAACATGATCCGTTCAGATTTAACAGTTTGCGCTCGCACGTTCCTAAAAGTTTGTGAGAAATTTAAGAAATACCTTCTCCCCAGGACAAGACCCACTTTCAGACAATCTCACAGAAGTGGCACAGGAAACCTTTTTTGTGATGTTAACGATATGCCAGACTGTCTCTTTTATTGTTGTTGTTCTTGTGGTTGATTTTCTTATAAACATTATTATCTACTGCCATATATTTCTGATGATCTGCATATGTGTGTAAAGAGCCATACGTCGGAAACATTTCTTTTCTTTTTAGCTTGAAAATGTTACGATCCTTTGCATGTCAACCTCATGCCCCGTCTTTTTATTGCTGAAAAGAAAAATGTTAAAGTTAACAAAAATCAAGAAAGAGGGTGAGAGAACGAGGGGCAGAGTGGAAGAAAAAAATGAAAAAAAAAAGTAAAAAGGAAACAAAACAAATGAAAAACCTGAAGGAAAAAGAAAAAAAATATGCATACACACCAAAGAAAAAGGGAAAAGAAGGAAGAACTAAAATCAGAAATACAGAAAAAGGAAACACACATGCATGAACAGATACTGTACATATGCACATGCATGCACGCACGCACACACGCACTCACACACGCACACAAACGCACATGCGCACGTGCACACTCACTCACACACACACACACACACACACACACACACACACACACACACACACACACACACACACACACACACACACACACACACACACACACACACACACACACACACACACACACACACACACACACACACACACACACACACACCACACACACACACACACAGAGAGAGAGAGAGAGAGAGAGAGAGAGAGAGAGAGAGAGAGAGAGAGAGAGAGAGATAGAATGAGATGAGTAAAGGAAGAAAACAGGAAAGAAAGCAAGGAAGAAAGAAAAGAAGAAAAAAAAAAAGAAAGACCGAAAGAAGACACAGGAGAAAGGGAGAAAAAAAAGAAAGAAAGTAAGAAAAAAAAATAACGGCAGAAAAAAAACATCAAATGAGTAGAAAGACAAAACACAAGAAGGAAAGAGAAGCAAGGATCATTTATGCGACTTTTGGTAAGGTAATTGATTCAAGTGCCAGTCACTAGGAAAGACAAACAACTGGTGTAGGAGAGAAAGGAGGAGTGGGGTGCAAGTGGTATCGCGGTTGTAAGCTCATCCATCTGACATAATTCCTTTAAAAATTTAACAGTTCACGCTCGCACGTTCCTACACTCAGGGGGGGAATAGAAAAAAGAGCCCCTCAGGGCGCGACCCACTTCTGAACCTTTCTCACACAGACAGCACAAGAATTGCTTCTACGGTGCTGAAATGTGTCAGGTCGTCTTTC
>JADBJO010007458.1:12500-15000 GCA_016801955.1 Conus betulinus | reverse complement strand
GTTTATAGCCCAGCCAGCTGAAAATAATAATATCCTACGAATAGATTCGGAGGTGAGGGAAAGATGTACTGTTGGTACACTTTCACCACGCGTGTCTACCGCCTTTCCTTGTGGATTTTACACTATAAAATGGATAGAGCCACCCAAAATTGAGATGACAGTGTAGCATGGTCTGTTGTTGCAATGCATATTTTTATGTATCAATCTGATGCCTGGAAATTTAGAAAAGATGTTTAATAGATAAAAAGAAGTATTACTTTTTTGAAAAAAAAAAACTTACTGAAAATGAGGCTGGGACACATAAGCATGGGGGAAGGGGGGGGGGGGGGTCGGGATCTATACGGAACTCGAAGAGTTTCTACCATCTGTGACTAGTGGCTGGGGCTGTCTTGTGTCGATCGGACCCAGACCAGTCTTTTTTTTCTTCAGGGGTGAAGGAAGGAGCCAAGTGGAGCATACCGTATGGCGAGCCTCTTGCCATGAATAAATTGCATGTGAAGTGTTAGGATTTGCGCAAAGTTCAGTTTTCGCCCTTTTCAGCAGACTCCACGCAGACCTTTTTCCAGGGATGTTCCATCTGCTCTTAACTTTGTGTTTCTTAGAGACAGAAGAAGTAAAAGGGAAGAAGGCTGGGGTTGAACTACTACTACTACTGCTACTTTAAGTACTGCATAGTAGTAGTAGTAGCAGTTATAATAGTGGTAAGGATGGGTATTAACGATTTCCGCTTGCAGTCACCCCACTATGCAACTGAATTCACTAACCCTGACAGCTGAGAAACTAAATATTGAATGACTGATTTGATGAAATACTTGCTGAGTAACGTGATTTCTGCATATCAGACAGAAGGGGAATTCGCGTAATATATTGATCTGTGAAAACTTAGCTAACTGAAAATGATTCTAGTAGTGATGATTTTATGATGATTTTGAAAGTAACTCCTCGTTTGGCTAGATGGGACAGCTTCATTTTGCTAATTTTCCCGTTCAAGCCTCCACCCCCCACCCCCGTCCCCGATCTACATCCCTCCCCATCCCCATCCTGCCCTCATTTGTCGCAGCTCCCTAGCATTTACTTTGTAGGATGGAGTGTTTGTTGGAAAATTAGCCGTCGTGTGTTGGAATCACTCTCAGGGTCGGAGTTTACGCTTTGAACACTGTCTCTAGAAATGGGTGCCCAACTCACTTCAGGGAGGGTTAGAGCGCCGTAAGGTGAGTTGTGGACGCCGGTTTCCGTTAATACTGTGCTTGTGGCGTGGCCGTTTTCTGTCAGTCAAACTGTCCCTGCGGCAGTTAGACGGTGGGGCTTTTAACCCCTTTTTAACTTTGCGAGAGAAAAGAAAAGAAGAAGAATAGCAAGGCAAACAGAAACACTGGCCTGACTGCGGGTTGATAAGAGAGAGAGAGAGAGAGAGAGAGAGAGAGAGAGAGAGAGAGAGGGGGGGGGGGGGGGGAGCCAGGTCGGCAACATCAGCGAGGTTATGGCGACTGTCGTTGGACGGGTGTGGTGGTGCCCCCCAGAGGAAGTCAGTCAATAACGCTGATGCTGGCTCCGTGACAAATCACTCGCTGTCATCATCAGGACGTTTAGAAGGTGGCGTCCTGCGTATGTTAGATCAGAACAGTTGCTATTGAACACCAACAGAATGACTCGGTAGCAGAGCAGTGTCTCCTCTGGTGGGACGCCGCAAGACGTTTTCACACAGACTGCTTCCTACGGATTGCCGGTGCCGGGGCTGCGACGGGACACGCTAGTGTGTGGCTGTGGATTAGGGAGCTGGAATAAGTAGCGCTGGATTAATGCCACGTAAATGGCACGTAAAACCAGCCGTCCTGGTGCGGTGGTCAGCATCCCGGATTCCGAGCAAGGAGGTCGTGGGTTCAATTCTCATCAGAGATATTTAGGTGTGTGTGTGTGTTTTGTTGTTTGTTTGTTTGTTTGTTTGTTTGTTTGTTTGTTTTTAGACTTATGGGCTCCTGCAAAGAGAAGAGTTTTACTATTGATTTAACTGGGAATCTAGATCCATACGGTGGAGTTTCATCCACTTTTTGGGTTTGTCTCTCTGTATATCGCTCAAAATTTTCTTTATCGGAGCACTGTGGGTTTCTGTATCGCTCGGGTCTGGTTGACGCCAGAATGGATCTTTATGAAAGTGAGCGTGGAAAAACAGCCCTGTCCTGTAGTCCCAGACCAGATTGAAACCCCAGGACCTCATGGTCTTTCATGCCATGCGCTCCCGGTGACCTATGTTTAGATTTTCTGTCCACTTCTACGGCTCTTGTGAGCTTATGCCATGGTCCCGATTTTGACAAGATCATGAGGCGTGTTGTTGGACTGATTTGATGGCGTCCTTTGGGAAGGTGTGGGGGGGGGGGGGGAGGAGGAGGGGGAGCGGAGATCACTAAGCTGGCTCTGATATGAAGAAATTATTGTCATTTTTGGTGTTTTTGGTTGATGGTGTCCAGCGTATTGGAACAGATAGATACCGTTGACTCGGTAA
>JADBJO010007458.1:0-2500 GCA_016801955.1 Conus betulinus | reverse complement strand
TGAAGGAAAAGGTAAACCAATAAACAAAATAGCAGGGATGACATCCGGCTTGGGAAATTGTTACCGTTGACACGGCACCTGATGCTGCTGTTGCTGCTGCCTCTGTAGCTTCTTCTGCTTATGATGATGACGATGGTGGAGGTGTTGACGACGATTATGACAATAATCGTCGTTGTTTTGGACGAAAAAAAAAAATTAACAAACTCAAAATCTAAACAAAACAAAGCAAAATAAATGAATAAAAACCAATACAACCCAAACCGAAAAGTGTGAATCAGCTTGCAATGACCAAATCATGGAGACTAGTGTGTGTGTGTGTGTGTGTGTGTGTGTGTGTGTGTGTGTGTGTGTGTGTGTGTGTGTGTGTGTGTGTGTGTGTGTGTGTGTGTGTGTGTGTGTGTGTGTGTGTGTGTGTGTGTGTGTGTGTGTGTGTGTGTAAATCCTTATTTCCAAGAGTAACAGATAAGCAAACATGTATTTTCTTTATCCGGCCCTTGTCCCGCTAAGGGACACTAAGCTAAGCATGACTGGTGACTAAAAGTTACAAATCTCTTAGCAAAACATACATATCTTCACAAATGCTTAGAAGTGTTGATGAGTTATTCCTTCATTAACATTAACGCGAAGAAAAAATATAAAGAAAACACAAACGATTGAAAGAACAAACAAGGAAAAAAAATTGATCACAAAGAAGACGACACTGCACACACAGGAGCTTTCATGTGTGCATGCATCTGATCCCCTTTTGGAGGTACTACATAGTACCGAAAGAAGCATCCGGCTCCTTTGGTAATTTGATGTTCCCGGCAGGCTGTCCACAGAATCATCTCTGCTTTTACTTTTTTCTTGTATTTAACCCAAGTCCCTCCTCTGTCTCTGTCTGTCTACCTCTCTGTCTCTGTCTGTCTGTCTGTCTGTCTGTCTGTCTGTCTCTCTCTCTCTCTCTCTCTCTCTCTCTCACGCACACACACACACACACACACACACACACACACACACACACACACACACATCTTCTTTTTCATGGATAAGTAGGTGGATAGACAAATAGATAGATAGACAGATAGGTAGATAGATAGATAGATAGATAGATAGATAGATAGATAGATTGACTGATTGATTGATTGATTGATTGATTGATTGATTGAAAGAAAGTAAGATAGAAAGAAAAAACAGATAGATAGATAGAACTAAAATTTTGTTTACAATATCGAAAATGCAGATTTTTTTTTCACATACCAGCCGCTGTGGCAAAATGTTTATCGTCACATACTCCCGGCTGCGAGGTCGTGAGCTCGATTCCCGTCAGAGAGCCGTTTTTTTTCTGCCCAGACCAGCTCCTTCCTAGAGCTTAGTTTGATACGCTCTCAACTCGGAAGACTGCGAACAGACAGTGGGGTTTCATCGACTTGACTGATGCTTCCGTGAAAGTGTTGCTTGAATTTTCTGACTAAAACTGCACGTACATGTGTGTGTGTGTGTGTGTGTGTGTGTGTGTGTGTGTGTGTGTGTGGTGTGTGTGGTGTGTGTGTGTGTGTGTGTGTGTCTGCTTGACAAAGATAGATAGATGTATTATGAAAGACAGTGTAGAGTACAAGCCCTGGCATGCCGTCTCAGACCAGAATGGAAATCCGTAGCATCCTCTTCACCATCCTCATCCTCATCGATCAGCATGAAAACAAAAACAAAACAAAAAGTCTCAAATTCTCTAGCCCTCCATGCCCTGCTGTCGTTGTAATCTGGAGTCCGAATGCTTCTCCGCATCTTGCTTTGAATCTGTCGGTTTCACCGGCATTGGCATATCCATAGGGGCTGTCGCTGGACGGATGTGGTGCCCCCCTCCACAGGGAGAGCTCACTCACGCCGGCTTCGCACGTGAGCAATTATTGTCTCCAGTCGAGACTTTAATAGGTGGTGCCCTGCGTGTGTTGGGTCATAACAGACACCACTGAACATTACCGAAGTGACTAGGCCAGCAGTGCTGTGTCCCCTCATTGAACACTGCTGAAGTGACTAGGCAGCAGTGCTGTGTCCCCTCATTGAACACTGCTGGAGTGACTAGGCAGCTGTGCTGTGTCCACTCATTGAACACTGCTGAAGTGACTAGGCAGCAGTGCTGTGTCCCCTCGTTGAACACTGCTGAAGTGACTAGGCAGCAGTGCTGTGTCCCCTCGTTGAAACACTGCTGAAGTGACCAGGGCAGCAGTGCTGTGTCCCCTCGTTGAACACTGCTGAAGTGACCAGGCAGCAGTGCTGTGTCCCCTCGTTGAACACTGCTGAAGTGACCAGGCAGCAGTGCTGTGTCCCCTCGTTGAACACTGCTGAAGTGACTAGGCAGCAGTGCTGTGTCTCCTTTGCTGGGTTGCCTCATGAAAAGTTGACATTGACTGCTCCCTGTGGATTGCCGATGCCAAGGGTGGGGCAGAAACTGGTCAGGCTGTGGCTGTGGATGGAACAAACGGAGAAGTAGGGTGCCAAGCCACTGAGGTGGCACAGAGGT
>JADBJO010007457.1:105314-112651 GCA_016801955.1 Conus betulinus | reverse complement strand
TTTGGGTGTCATGCGTCCAAAAGTTTGTTGGTCTTGCCACATGTTGGAACACATGTAGTCTGTGGACTTCGAACCTCTGGGCGCTCTGCTACCCAGCGCTGCTCATAAGGGGCGGCGATTCTGCTGGTGCAGCATTACCAAGTGGTAGGGAGAGGGAGTGGGGGGGGGGGGGGGGTTATCATCAGATATGCCAATAATAAAACATTATTTGAAATCAAAACTGGTCCTTCGCAATGGGTTTTAAAACTTCTTGTACAGAGAGAGAGAGGAGAGAGAGAGAGAGAGAGAGAGAGAAAGAGTACATGGTGTACATAGTATAAACTTATATGTGAACAAGAGTAGTATGTATAGTAGGGATTCTGGGACAGATATACCCAATAACCTTAGGTACATAATTCGAAAAAAAAAAAAAAAATCACATACACACGGCATGGGCCCCGCATCGTAGACAACTTTTTAGGAAAAAAATTATATCTACCTACACCGGGACCACAACGTAGACACTTTTTGGGAAAACGCATTTCTACCTACACGGGCCGCAACACTTTTTAGGAAAAGGTAGTATCTACCCAAACGGGCCGAACTTGTAGCAACATTTTCGGGGGAAAAAACATATCTACCCACACGGGCAGCAACGTAGACAATTTTTTTTAGGAAAAAAAAAAACCATATCTACCTACATGGCCGCAAGGTAGACAATTTTTTAGGAGAAAAAAAAACATATTCTACCTTCGCGGGCCACAACGAGAACACACGTTTTACTAAAGCCATTTCTGATTAGGGTACCCGGTTTCGACAACTTTTCTTTTTTGTGTGTGTGTTGGAAAAAAAAATTGGGGGGGGGGGGGGGTTACAGGAGAGAGAAGAGAGAGAGAGCAGAGAGCTAGAGAGACGAGAGAGAGAGAGAGAGAAGAGAGAGAGATGCACACATATAGGTACACACACAGCGTCCAAGTTTTTTTTTTTTTATCAGATATGTATACTAGTCACATAAGTTAAGCAACAGGGGGTTGATTCATCCCTTCAAAAAAACATTGTTTTTTTTTTGTTATGCGGCAACCAATGATGGAATCTCACACAGCAGTGTGTAATCCAGCCTGTTGTCAACTGGTAGTGCGCACGGGGTCCTTGGTGACCTCGTTACCGCGCGGGATAAAAAGTGCAAAGTTGCGTTAACTGTGCCTGTTTTGCATCAAGCTTGCTGGCGACACAAGATGTGTAAAAATGAAAAATTCTTTTTTTTTCCCGTGCAAGAGCAGTCTCTCAAGTGAGTTTTATGCCCCTTCTTTTGGCTGTTTAAGCGCGGGGTTTGGTTACTGGTCAGCCCCTTTCCTCACCATGCCACCACGAAAGAAACTTAGCACCTTTTGACAAAACCAGGGGGCGATTGCGTGGATACAAGATGGCATTGCAAAGGACTTGGTGTGCATCATTCAGTTATTGTTAGACTGAATCAGCGTTTTAGGGCGACCAACAGCGTTGAAGAGAGGCCCACTGGTGTCAGGTCGGCCTAGGCAGGACTCTACTCCCAGAGAAGATCGTTTCATCGATCGAGAGGCAGGCCCTATTGCAGCGGGGATACCACTTCCACCCAGCATCCAAAAGGCAGCTTCGTATGGCAAATAACACATCCTCAGCCGTTCAAGCCATACGAAACCCGTCTTCACCACTTCGGCCTCAGATCCACGTCGCCAGCTGTTCGACACCACGACTGCTAGCAGCCCATTAGGCATGGCTCGCCGAGCTTTCTTGCACTGCCATCGTCATGTGAAATGGAACCAACAAACAGTTGGTCCCAGGTCCTCTTTTCAGATGAAGTCCGCGGTTTAGTCTTGAACACAATGACGGCCGAACTAGAGTTTGGAGGCGTTGTGTGGGAACGTTAATCTCTTGATGCAGCTGTTCGCCAGACCAGGGCCTTTGGGGGAGGGATCTGTTATGGTATGGGGTGCCTTCAGGCCTCCACCACAAGCACACCACTCTACCATATTGATGGAAACCTCACAGGCATCCGCTATCGGGATGAAATCCTGGGCGCCTTTCGTTGTTTTTCCGACCATGCAACGGATAGGACCCATGGCAGTCTTCCAAGACGACAATGCTCTGGGCCACATAGGGCCCGGGTGGCCGAAAAACTTCATTGTGCAGGCCGGCATCAAACAGGATGATCTTCCCGGCGTATAGTCCCGACCTCAATCCCATCGAGCATATGTGGGATGAGTTGGGGAGACGTGTGAAGAGAGAACCATCCACCTCCCAGAGACCGCCAGGATCTCTTCCAAATGCTGCAACTGGAATGGCAGAGAATCCCTCAGAGGGTCATCAAAACACTGGTCAACTCGATGAGGAGTCGCTGCGTGGAATGTCTCGCCAATGGCGGTGGGCCACACCCACTATTGAAATGATTTTGTGAACTGAACAGATTTGCGAACTTTGATTTCGACCCATCCTCTGTTTAATTGTCTGTAAATCAACAACCGTTCATTCGATCCCAATGAAATTCAATGTACGTTGGAACAAGATAATGAATTAAATCTGTTCCCAATTTCAAAATCGTGGCTTTTTATATTTTGGAAATTATGCGGGTACATGTAAACTGTGCTTAACTTTATGTGACTAGTAGATATTAATCCGAAAGGTCCTCTCTGGAGCCTTGACTGGTTTCCTTGAAAGCTTTCTTTTTCTTCTGACCCCCCACAGGACTGTTAGACTTCGCGTGCTTCAATGATTTAGGTAGACGTGCTTCAATGCTTTGTGGCCAGCCCGTATAACTCTTTTTTTTCTTCGCAGAGTATGTAATCCTGGTAGATCAGCTCCCCTTGAAAGTATTCCATGCGATTGTTGCAACAACAAATGATAAATCACATCATACCGAGACAATATCCTGTGACAAATGTTCAACCACGCGCTAGAAGATACAGCAAGGAATTATCTGACAAAGTGTAGAACTAACATATGTCACATAAAGGTAGGGTGAGGGATAGGTGGTGGCGTAAGCGAGAGAGAGAGAGAGAGAGAGAGAGAGAGAGAGAGAGAGAGAGAGGAGAGAGAGAGAGAGGAGAGAGAGAGTCACCCTGTGACGAAAAACACGGTCAAACCTGAAACCAATCGGAGCAAATGTTCATACATCTTTCTGTAAGCCTGTACCTACGTTGAAGGAATGTTCGATGATTGGCCACAACACCCCTCCTCCCTCCCCCCCCCTCACCCCCCCTCCCCCTCCCCCCCCCCCCCTCCCCCCCCCCCCCTCCCACCCCCTCTTCCATGGTGTCCACCCACTCCCTTTTCCCCCCCCCCCTCCCCCCCCCCCCCCCCCCCCCCCCCCCCCGTTTCCCCCTAGAAAGTGTTCCCCTCTTCCATTGGTTTCAATCTTTCGGCCTTTCTTGGAGAGGAGAGAGAGAGAGAGAGAGAGAGAGAAGAGAGAGAGAGAGAGACGGAGAGAGAGAGAGAGAGAGAGAGGGAGAGACTGAGAGACAGATAGGGGGAAAGAGAGGGAGGGAGAGAGAGAGGGGGGAGATAGAGGGAGAGACCGAGACAAACAGACAGAGGGAGGAAAGTACTAAGCATAAAATTAAAAGTGAAGGAAAAAAAAAAAGGGGAAAACACGAAAACTGTTTAAAAAACAAAATCCGAAAATCTCTTAAAGAAATGGATGCTAGCTAAAGGAAGGACGTGGTGAATGAGATGACACCTTTCGGGTACGCTGGTGTTTGGAAGAGCTGGATTGAGTTGTGTGAAAATAATGTCATAGCGGGTATGCAGAACATGGAGAGGAAAAATGTCAGATTTTCTTCTTTTTTCTTTTTTTGCTTTTATCCTACAGGTCAGTCCGTCTGCAGGTCTGGGAAGTTTTCATCATCAAAGACAATGCTTCTGCAGACTGTGCTAAGGCCTGTATTCCTTTTGAAAGTGTACATGCGTACAAGATGCCGTTATAGAGCCCCCCCCCCCCCCCCCTTCCCCCCTCCCTCCCGTCCCCGTCCTCTATGTCTCACACGGGTGTTGTTACATAGAAGGAATTCTAAGATAGAGCACTGCCAAACACGTAGACAAACGAACACAAGACTAAAGCACACGCCTATCTTCCGCCGAAATGCAGGACGATAAGTGATTTTGTTCGTTCATTTCCGTTGTCCTGAGTGGTTTGTATCTTGCCTGAAGGAGATCTAAGAGGTCGAAACGCGTTGTGTTTGGTCTTGCAATTCGTTCCGTCTACGATTTTTTTTTTTTTTTTTTTTTTTTTTTTTTTTGCGGCACTCTATCACTAACATTTACAATTTGTTTAGATTCCCGCCTACAGTCGCGGCTGCACTTGGCAACGACACGAAAGGAACACGCATTTCCATCGCGCACTATTTCAACCACCTTCCCCCCCACCCCCACCCTCCCCTCTCCTTCTCATCACCCGTTCCCATCCCTTTCCATCAAAAATGGAGTATATCAAAACTATATGATGCAAGGGGTTAAAAAAAAAAAAAAAAAAGAAAGAAAAAAATCATTCGCATGTACAGCCATTTCTCACAGCACGCGAGAGCGCTAGAGCTTCTGTGCAGTGATTTAATCAAACCAGAGGATGAAAGGGGAGAAAGACAAGAGGAAGAAGCCGAAAATAGCAAGAATATGACGAGCCGGAGGAGGAGGAGGAGGGAGGAGGAGGAGGAGGAGGAGGAGGTGGAGGAGGAGAAGAGGAAGAAGAGGAGGACGGGGGAGGTGGGTTGCCTTTGTTCACCTCCTCGACAATCTTGGCCTGATAGAAATGCTTTTTCTTTGTGATGAAGCATCGCTCAGGCATCCGACTACCTCCCCCCCTCCACCCCCCCCCCCCCCCCCCCCCCCCCCACACCCCGCCCCCCGTCCATTCCCCCTTTCTTCCCTGTCCCAGATACTGGAATCAATCAGCCCTTTCTTTTCCTGAGAGAAAGCGTGTTTGCGAGTGTGTGCGTGCGTGCGTGCGCGCGCGCGCGCGCGCGCGTGTGTGTGTGTGTGTGTGTTGTGTGTGTGTGTGTGTGTGTGTGTGTGTGTGTGTGTGTGTGCGTGCGTGCGTGCGTGTGTGTGTGTGTGTGTGTGTGTGTGTGTGTGTGGACTGTGGGAAGAGGGTTATCATGGGAGGGCGAGCATTGAGGCTGTTTTCTGGAATGTCAGAGGCGTGTTTCAGCCTTGCTCCAGTGTGAAATATGCAACAAGTCAATGACAGAGCACGTGTCTGACACCTGACTTCGACAATGAGATCAGCACTGCTGCAGTCCTGTTTGCAGACCTGTTCCCCGGGCGGCGCTCTCTTACGTCCGTGAAACGAATGCCTCTCCCTCCGCCCCCCCCCCCCCCCCCCCCCCCCCCCTTCCCCAGCTCCTCATGAATTCGCCGATACCGGTGAGCCCGACGGAATCAGATCAAGGTCATAGACGTGTAGAGGACATCGGAACTGAAGTCAGCATGAGAGCAGGACATGAAGGGTCACACAATTTGAAACTTTTTTTTTTCCCTGCTGATGGGCGAGAATGAATATGATGATGAAGTCTGATGCCACAAACACCCTTTGCGGTCTGAGACTGTCTGGCAGGACTGTACTCGTAAGTTTACTTTCATAGTACATCCCGTCGTCAATAGGGCCCGAGAGATACAGACACCTGCAGTGTTGGTCAGACACGCATCCATTTGGTGGATGAAGCTCGACAGTCTTCCCAGGTGAGCCCGTAGCAAACTCAGCTCCGGGTAGGAGCCGGTTGGGGCAGAAAAAAATCCCACATGGCTCTGATGGGAATCGAACCCACAACCTCCCCGCCCGGGGTCCGCGGCGCTAACCACTTTGCTACGGCGGCTTGAGCCTACACACAGCAATCGATCAACAGGGGAAAAAAGAAAGACTACTAGAAAAACGAAACAAACCAGCTAGTTCAGCAATGTCTGGAACGATGAACAAAATTGGCGCCGCATCATTAGGTCAGTTCGTTCTGTTTTTTTGTAAACTGGTCGCCAGTATTGATCGTTTTCATCAAGAAGTCACTCTTGTTCAAATCGATTTGTGCTCGAAAGTTTCTTGTGTGTCTTGTGTGACATACTCCAGGGAGCAGTGCTAAAACATGGCCTGTTTATCCTCCTTACTCAGTCACTGACGTGGTTTCTGCACTTATACGTGGCCTCCCACAAACACGCAATGTACCTACTTATTATGACCGAGCACCTCATAAGCCTGGGCTTGCTGTCTGCCTGTGTATACGTTACTGGAAATACAAATTTGTTTAAATCTCTCTCTCTCTCTCTCTCTCTCTCTCTCTCTCTCTCTCTCTCTCTCTCCTCTCTCTGTCTCTGTCTGTCTGTCTGTCTGTCTGTCTCTCTCTCTCTCTCTCTCTCTCTCTCTCTCTCTCTCTTCTCTCTCTCTCTCTCTCTCTCTCTCTCTCTCTCTCCAAACACTGATTTGTTCACGTATTCCCCCCCCCCCCCCCCTCCCAATTTTCATCCATTGCTGGAGCTTACGGGTAGTAGTTGTTGTGTTGATGCTGGTGGATTATTACACATACATGTGGACCTAGCCAGGGAGAGGGGAGGAGGGCCAGCGGGCGTCGGTGGGGGGAGGGGGGGGGTTTGCTTAGAGGCTTACCTTTGAGGACTTTTCCTGTCAGATAGATGGACACATTCTATTGCATGTACAACATTTCCTTCTGTCTCTGAATGTGAGATCCGGATTCGTCTCTTGGCTGGTTTTATGAGCAGCACTGAAATTCAAAACACGTTTCCATTTTGATAACGAATGAACTTTTGTATTCACTGTCTTATTGTCTTCTTGTGTACCATTCCGTATATTCATGTTGTAAATGAATACATTAATTAGTATTCCTGGCTATGAATGTGTGCATGAGCACAATAGTCATACATCGATTTTCCTAGGATTACATATGTCTAAAGAATTTACAGCTTGTACACTTAATTGCCAGAGATTTGGAAATGCTTAGACAAGAGGAGAAGTCTTCCACTTCACTAAGACAGGAAGGATGTAATATGATTTTACTTCAGGACACACGATTAAAGCCAGAGATCTTCTTCTTCTTATTCTCGTGACCTAAGTGGTCGTGGGGGGACATCAGGGACGACTCCGTCAATCTTCTTCTCCAACGCGGCATGTCCTCTGCTTCTCCCAGGAGTTCTGGCAGCCTGGGTTTGTCCATTCTATCACGTTCTCCTACCAGCTGTTTCTATGGCTGCCTCTGAGCCTTACTCCGTCAAGCGTACCCTGCGGGATTGTCTTCGCCAGCGAGAGTCGTGTTGTGTCACATCGCCAAACCACATCAGCGTTTTCCTCCTTAGTGTAGCCAAGACGGGTACCTGTGGTCCTGCCAGTG
>JADBJO010007457.1:100314-102814 GCA_016801955.1 Conus betulinus | reverse complement strand
AAAGAATGTGTGGACAGGAACTAAAACCACGACACACATGCACACGCTGAACATTCTTAGAATATTTTGTTTTTTTCCAAACATCGATCCTCATTCTATGTAATAAGATAACAAAATACCTTGGTTAAGAGAGAAAAATTTGAAAGCAACCAGTTTGAGGCCTACTTCTAAAATCAGATATACTGCTCATTCAATTACCTTGCACATTTCGTCCACCGACAATGGAACGGGTAATGAGATGACATCACTCACATTACGGGCACCCAAACTTGTGCTTTGTCTGCCAGTTCGTTTCTACTAATTCCGCAATGAGAAGGAACCCAACCAAACTTGACACAAGAACCCTTCATTATTAGGCAATAAATACGATACTTTACCTCAAAGATGGTCTCATTTCGTTCTTTGTTTGAATAACTCCCAATTGCATTTAATACTAATTTGAATGAACACAAAATAAGATGTCAAAACTAACCATGGGTATACTAATAAATATGCTGTAATGTCATGACTAATGCAATTAATTCCGCTGTAAATATTGACCAGCCCTTTCGCAAGTAGAACGACCTGTACTTTTATAGATTCGGTATTGCAAAACCGACACCTGCACTGCCATCGTCACTTACTAAACCATCTGTGACAACTTTCAGGTCAATGGGGTATTTTTCAGACATATGAGATTAAGCAATTATTGCCAACATATAGGGACTAGAACTAATATTTGATGGAAGATAGTCAACATCAAAATGTGCTTTCTTCAGTTCCCAGTTTGGAGAGAGGTGTAAAATATTTTTTTTCAGCCTCAGACGGTTTTGTAGCCGTTGAATTAAACACAAAACATTTAGACGTGTATGTTGTTATTGTTAATAAAGAAGACACTTTGTTCCTTCTTTTTTGGAAAATGTTTGTCTGACCTTACTTCAGTTTCAGCACTTGTATTGTTTTCAACAGCTGAAGCTCTAATAATGTATTTAGCACAGGCCAATGTCTAGCTGCAAAATGAGACGACTGCGGGCGGAAATCTGAACAAATCTTTAAAAAAAAAAAAAAAAAAAAAAAAATAAAAAACAGCGAAAAAAAAAAAAAAAAAAGTGGAAGTGGACAAACGAATCACAAGACAAAACACGATGCGTTTCGACCTCGTAGGTCTTCTTCAGGCAAGATACCCAAACAATGAGGACAACGAAAATAAACAAGCAATCACTTATCTTCAATCACTTCAGCGCGCGCAAGATAGATATTGAAATCATAAATTGATAGGAACGGAGCAGGGTAGTGTACTGGGGGTTGAAGTGGAAGACACATGAAGAGAATTATGTATGACAAAATCAAAATAGGAGAGCATGAAGTGTTGAAAACTTGGTGATCAAAAACAAGAGAGAGAGAGAGAGAGAGAGAGAGAGAGAGAGAGAGAGAGAGAGAGAGAGAGACAGACAGACAGACAGACAGACAGACAGACAGACAGACAGACAGACAGACAGACAGAGACAAAAGACAAAGACAGAGTCAGCGACAGACAGAAAACCAGACACACAAAGACAGAGAAAGACTGGCACAGAGAGACAGAGACAGAGAGACAGAGAAACACACAGAGAGAGGTGTTGACCAGAATCGGGAACGTAAAAGAGGAAGTACTTGACACCGGATTCCTTGAGAAACAATCAAGCGGGAGAGAAAGGGGGGAGGGGGGGGGGGGGGGGGGGGGGGCTGGGGGGGGGGGGGGGGGGGGAGGGGTGGAGGAGCAAAAACTCGGAACATTGAGTATGATGTCTGCCCAAGCACTGCACCATGAACAATGAAACGCAGCACAATCAGCAGTGGACGCGAACTCAAGTGCTGATCGCCATATTCTAATAATGAGTCGAGGACAATACTCACTTAAAACAAGACAGCACTGCGCAGCTGCTTCGACAATCTCCGATTCCCAAACAATGCAAGTGTCGCAGTCGTAGCCGTCTAAACTACTCTGAGCTGTGATAAGAACTAGGTAGTTGAAGAGGACGTGGTATTGCACGCACTGTTCAACTTCATTTCATTCGGAGTCGTGGGACAGGGGAGTACACATCATATTGTAAGTATAGCGTAAGTTGGGCGCTTTCTTCTCAGCTGGAGGCCGATGAAGATGTCTGGAATTTTCTTCACTGTGCTTTTGATAGCTGGAGGTAAGTATTTCACAGAGAGAGAGAGAGAGAGAGAGAGAGAGAGAGAGAGAGAGAGAGAGAGAGAGAGAGAGACAGAGAGAGAGAGAGAGAGAGAGAGAGAAAGACAGAGAAAAAAAAACAAAACAGAGAGAGAGAGGTGTGGGGAGGGGGGATTGTTGACGTGTATGATTGGTTTGCTTGATTTGTCCTTTTTTGATATCATGTTACCTTTCTTTATTGTTATGCTTTACTTGCATTTTCTTTCGGTCTTTTTTTTTATCTCGTTTATTTTATGTCATTTTGTTCTATATTTGATGCATGTGTTTAGTTTGTTGTTTTGTCGTTTGTCAGTTTTTTTTTTT
>JADBJO010007457.1:87814-92814 GCA_016801955.1 Conus betulinus | reverse complement strand
AAAACACAAGGAAAACATGAGGAAGGTCCAGCAGCGAGACAACATATTCGTGTGTGTGTGTGTGTGTGTGTGTGTGTGTGTGTGTGTGTGTGTGTGTGTGTGTGTGTGTGTGTGTGTGTGTGTGTGTGTGTGTGTGTGTGTGTGTGTGTGTGTATCCTTGACCGTACACACGTAGTAATGTATGTAGGCGTGTGCATGTATTGTTCTGAGAGTGCGTGTATGGGGCGTGTATATGATTTTTTGCTAAACTTTCCGATATCTTAACTGATTTTCAAATATCATGGACATTGGTAATTTTGATTCAGTCTTTTTTAGCAATACTTACACACATTTTTGCTATCAAAATTATATAATTAATTTTCTTTAGATTCACTGCATCGATATCGTCGCTCTTCTGTTTTCCAAACAGAACATCAACCAGAGATAAGGATACATTAATGTCGCACTGTACTAGTATAAATTGGCTAATGTATTTCCAGAAGTATCTAACAGTGGACATTCATAAAAGAAATGCTCGATATAATCGATTTCGTCAGTACAATAAGAACATTTTTTATCATCACGTATTTTCATCTTGCATAGCATAATATTAGTGGGATAAATGTTATGCAAAATTTTCCACTGCAGCACTCTCAATCGTGTTTCTTTTGTACACAAGCGAGGGATCTGCCAAATATTCTTGTTTAATTCTATGCCAATTTTTGTTTTTCCAAAAGCTAAAGGCACAGGGATCCGATTTTTGCAACATACATTGTTTTCCGAAATTCTCTACAGGCTATCAGTTTCTTGCCACAAAAGAGTGGGGGATCTGAAAAAAAATCACTGTTACAACCGATCTTCTTCACTTATACTTGAAACATATTGTCGGACAGCAGCAGCGGTTACTACATTATATTCGAGTGTTCTGGAGGGTGAGTCTCCAATCCTATTACGTATTTCAGGCAAAGATAACATTTCCACTGGCACCAAACATATCCTGAACTATCAGTATACCACCTCGTATCCAATCGGGAAAGAAAAGAACGTTTCCCCGATATATAATGCCACGGTTGTTCCACAAAAGGGAAGAACGTGCTGAAGATCCATCATGCTTATTGAAATCTAACCATGTTTTTAACACTGTTTTCCAGAAAAAAGAATTAACTAAATGTAAACCTTTAAGCACACCACTATTAACATTTGCATAGAAGCACACATAATTACTGCCAAACGGAGCAAAAATCTTTTTCGGGATAAAGGACCACTTCTCATTTTCTCCGGCTCTCCACAGACGTATTACCCAATGCAGAAGAAACGCAGACTGCATTTGTCTGACATCTATCATTTTCAAACCTCCCTGTTCAAAATCTTTACAAATAACATTTCTCTTAACTTTTTCATATGCTCTTTTATTACAGTTTTGCTTACGCCATAGAAACCTAAAAAGTATTCTGTTGATTTCTATAAGCACATTGTCTGGAATTACCAACGCCTGCATGACATAGACTAATTGAGATATCAAAAATGTCTTTATAATACATACTTTCCCCATTACACTTAAATTTCGTTTTTTCCCAAGAATGAATAATTCTTTTTATATTGTCGATTCTTTGCAACCAGTTTTCCATTACCAAAGAAGCACATCTATCACTGACAAAATAAACTCCAAGAATTTTTAATCTATTTTTCCAAGAAATTCCATACCATACATCTTCACAATATTTTTTACTTCCTAACCACATTGCCACTGTCTTGTGACGATTTATCTCCAATCCTGAAAACAACGAGAAATCAAATAATATGTTGAGTGCATGCAACATGTCGTGCTCATCCTTCAGAAATAAGTTATATCATCCGCATAAAGTGCAAGTTTGATTAAAGTAGCCAAAGTATTGTTACCAGATCTCCATAAATCAAGCCCTTTAATATTACGACAGTTTCTTATTTTTATTGCTAAAATTTCTATAGCTGTCACAAAGGCCAACGGTGAAAATGGACAACCTTGACGATTCCCTGTTTCTACTGGAAAATACTCGGATATCCAACCACAGTAATTCACACAACTCGTAGTATTTTTCATTATTACTTCAACCCATTTAATAAAATCCATCCCGAAGCCAATTTTTTAAATGCGGTTATCATAAAGTCTTTTGAAATACGATCAAATGCTTGAGTGTAGTCAATACTGAGTAGCACACCAGGTTTATTATTTGCATTCAGTTGCTCGATTACATCATCAATTTGCCTAACTAATGTCCCTACACTCCGCCCTTTAATATACCCCACTTGATCTTCGTCAATGACGTCTTGAATTACCTGCCCCAAACGGTTAGCTAAGCTTTTGGCCAAAAGTTTATAATCAGTATTTGTCAGAGATATAGGTCTCCAATTTTTTAACTCATTCCTCGGTAGATCCTTACCTTTATGTAATAAAGTAATAACTGCTTTTCTTTGTGTTGGTGAAAGTGATCCTTTATCAAATGCAACGTTGAAAGACAGAGTGAGCAATGTTTTTATGTGTTGCCAGAAAACTTAAAAAAAAAAAAACTCGACCGTAATACCGTCACAACCTGGTGATGTTCCATTATTTAATTTTTTTAGTGCCTCAAGGAGTTCGTCTTCTGTCACCGTACTTCACACAACTGTTTTTCTGAATCTCAGAAATATGAGGAACACTTGCATCTGCCAAAAAGTTATCTACTTGCTCAGACATGTTAGCATATGACAGTTTCTTTGTGTACAAATCAGCAAAGAAATCTTTTTGAACTTTTAATATCTCGGTCTGATTAGTTCTTAATACATTGTTTTTATCTAAAACACCTTCCATTATTTTAGAATTAGCTCTTGATTTTTCAGACTGAGAAAAATATTTAGTTTTTTTTCTCCCCTTCTTCTACCATTTTACTCTTGCTCTAACCTGTGTGCAGCACGTGCCTTATAATTTTCCAGTATTTCAATTTTCTGTGCCAAGTGTGTGCGTTCATTCTGAGCCTGAGTACAGTCTGGCTCAGATGAAAGCAGGACATCTACCTCGTTTAGTTTATTATATAAATCTATCAACATATTTTTTCTTACCATACTTTTGTGTTTACTATAGTTCATAGAAAAAGTTTTAATCTTTATTTTCAAAACTTCCCATTCCATTTGATAGTCTGCATGTTCATTTATGTATGAAATGTGATCATCTATTAAAGCATTCATTTCATTTACAAACTCTAGATCGTTTAGTAATGAATTATTAAACTTCCACAATCCAGGGCCTCTTTCTATACTAGAAAATTTCACGGTAATAGAGCATGCTCTGTGGTCAGTGGAAGGCATAGAGTGAATGTTACATTCCAACGTTTTATCGAAAATTTCGGAACTCATAAAGATATAATCGAGTCTTCTTGCAATAAATGGAGACTTTTTACTCCAGGTAAATTCTTTTTCATTTGGATGAAATAATCGCCAGCCATCGAACAAGTTATGGTTTGCTACCCAGTCACAGAATCTCTCTGTACTGCGTTATCTGCATGTTTTTTTCCCCGGAAACAATATCTACATCATTATCTAACACACAATTAAAATCACCACATATTAATATATTATCTGAAATTATATTTGACATTACTTTTTTCTAATTCTTTCAAAAAATAACGTTTTCTCTTGAGCAGTATTAGGTGCATAAATATTTAAAACTACTATCTTTCTCTGTGATATTTCCACTTCAACGGCCAAAATTCTTCTTGAGCTGTGTAGTATTACGTGACTGTCAACTATGTTTTCACGGAACAAGATTACCTGTCCACAACTATGTGCTGTGAAAGTGTTACATAGAAATTCCCCTGTACCCCATTCTTTTTTCCATTGATCATGTACATCTTCTGTGATGTAAGTCTCCTGTAAAAACATATAATATCATATTTTTCTCTCTTTAATTAATTTGAACAATGCTTTGCTTTTCTTTTTAAACGAGACCGCAGTCCTCGTACATTTAGCGAAAACAGACGCAAATTTGAGTCGCAAGCCATGAGGAAGTCCGATTGCATAACAAAGTCCGTTACCCGAGAATTAATCCGAAAACATAAGTCCGTAAAGCCAAAGCGGTCGTCGTTAGGGAAAGCATGAATGAACACATTCTGCCTATCCCACGTCTTTTTGAGAGTGGGACAGGGAGGATGCACGCGACATGCGTGAGTATGGTGTGAACTGATGTGACCAGTTCACTGCTGTTGGGGAATCTCCGTCCGTCTGCACCTGATTCAAACCGGTGTCAGATCTGACTGTTTCCCTTTCTTTGACGGTGTTTACCCGGCCAGATTTAAGGTGAGGTGTAACTGAATTACTATCCTCTGGCACCGAACGAGGTGACTCCTCTGCCTTTGCCTTTTCCATAGCAGAACACTCTGCATCTGCAGCCTGAGTGAGTTGAGAGTCTCAGGTACAATGTCTGTATGAGAGTCTTCAAAGACGTCCTCTGTCTCATCAAAGGTAGACGGTGCAAGGTCGACGTCCTGGATCGGAGGGGTAAAGTGCAGGGAAGAAGCATTACTGCGGTCTGTAGTCATCTCCTCCAGACCAGGTTCCAAGGATACCGGATCAGGAAAAAAGCACCACACTCCGGGTCCCCACGTCGTCTGTGTCCACTCTGATGACACTCTCTGCAGGTGACCATGTTCTGGCACTGGTGCAAAAAATGACCAGGCTGTAAACATCTGGAGCACACCGGCTTCCGTACCACCTTTGGCTGTTCTTTATGATAAAGTCTTGCCGTGAAAGAGCCGATCTTAATAAATCGCTCTAACGGGACAGCAGGAGAGTGTTGATGAAAACAAACCCGTCTTCCAGTCACAAAACGAGTAAGTTTGCCATCTTTATTTTTCGGATTTTTTCCATGAGAAGGGAAGATCTCAGAACACAACCTAATCTGACCAAAGCAGATTCAATGTCATTCCCTGCCACTGAAATGGGTATGTCAGAAATGAACAGCTTTGTCACAGGTGCCTCTTCTGTACACCTCTGACAATATACGGATTCTT
>JADBJO010007457.1:80314-82814 GCA_016801955.1 Conus betulinus | reverse complement strand
GGAATAAAACTTTGTTTAAATCTGACACTTCTGCATTTAACCGATCGATATCTTCGTCCTGACTGAAGAAGGTCATACTGATTTGCAAGAACGTGGGTCTGGTCACACGCAATCTTCTTCGCTTTACAAACAACACGGCACCTGTACAGCTCACTCAGACTTTTTTGTCTCTCACCAACGATTTTTCCTCCCACGTTCACCACTTTCTCAAGCACATTTCTACTCTTCACAGTCAACCCACCATACCAACACATAAATGAGAAAGTTAAAACAGATTCCAAGAAGCATGAATAAAATGTCCGAAGAATGTCAGTATTCACATGAAATGATCGCAGCTTGCGAAGACAATATAATCTGGTTTGACATTTTTTGTGGACATACTCAACATGGGATTTAAAATTCAGCTTATTATCTATAAAAGTTCCTAAATATTTGTATGATTCAACACGTTCTACTTCAGCACTTTTGAAAAAGTGGTGGTACAGCTTTTGGATTCTTTCTAAAATCAATCAACATTTCTTTCGTTTTTTTGTTACATTCAGATCAAGATAGTTATGATCGCACCAGTCAACAAATCTTTGAACCTCCTTGAAGTAAACAGAATCAGAGTTGGAGAGATCCACAAGTGCTGAGTCATCTGAATATTTAATGTACAAAGTTGAATCACTTCCTGAACAATCATTTGTGTACAGAGTAAAAAGCACTGGTAGAATGAGCTTGTTACCACACATTTATGTTAATGAGTTTCTTTGCCATCAGATGTGGTTGTATGGTGTTGAATGCTGATGAGAAATCAATAAAGAGAATGCGTACAAAGGAGGCAGGTTTTTCGAGGTGTGAAAACGCATGATGGAGAAGTGTGAGTGTGGCATCATCTGTTGATCTGTTCTGTTGGTATGCGAACTGAAACGGGTCTGGTACTGTGTAGTATCTTTTAAAACAGAAACAGAGGACAATTCTTTCAAGACATTTCATTGCAACAGATGTGATGATGAGAGTTGTGGGGTGATGACCTGTTGTTATGATGACAGTTGTGGAGTGATGACATGTTGTTATGATGACAGTTGTGGGGTGATGACATGTTGTTATGACGACAGTTGTGGGGTGATGACATGTTGTTATGATGACAGTTGTGGGGTGATGACCTGTTGTTATGATGACAGTTGTGGGGTGATGACCTGTTGTTATGATGACAGTTGTGGGGTGATGACATGTTGTTATGAATACAGTTGTGGGGTGATGACATGTTTGTTATGAATACAGTTGTGGGGTGATGACATGTTGTTATGATGACAGTTGTGGGGTGATGACATGTTGTTATGATGACAGTTGTGGGGTGATGACATGTTGTTATGATGGCAGTTGTTGGTTGATGACATGTTGTTATGATGGCAGTTGTTGGTTGATGACATGTTATGATGGCAGTTGTGGGGTGATGGCATGTTATGCTGTAATTTCTGGGGTATGACATATCGTTATAAACACAGTTGTGGGAAGATGACATGTTATAATGACAGTTGTGGCTTGAGCACATGTTATAATAACGGCATTTTTTTTTTCGTAACATGGTTGTTATAACAATAATTCTGGCTTAATGCCATAGTGTTGCTATAATGATATATGTGTATTTATTGCATTTCGTTTATCACAGTAATTGACATACACATGAAGGTTATATAAAGGTACCGTTTAAAACAATGTGCGTAATAGCGTCTCTCTCTCTCTCTCTCTCTCTCTCTCTCTCTCTCTCTCTCTCTCTCTCTCTCTCTCACACATACACACACACACACACACACACACACACACGCACGCACGCACGCACGCACGCACGCACACACACACACACACACACACACACACACACACACATACACACACACACACACACACACACACACACACACACACACACACACACACACACACACACACACACACACACACACACACACACACACACGTACGCACCCACGCACACTCACGCACACACACACACATACACACGCACACACACACACACACACACACACACACACACACACACACACACACACACACACACAAGCACGCACGCACGCACGCACGCGCGTTCACAGACACACACACACACACACACACACACACACACACACACACACACACACACGCACACACACACGCACACACGCACGCCCGTGCCAGCTCTCGTAAGATGACGATTCAGTAGTCCTTCTGGTTCATTCTTCAGATGGCGTAACTCAGACACAACCAGCTTCCACATCAGACGCAATCAGCTTCCACGTCAAACCGGACAGAAGCACGTTCGTCTCCGATGGTGACGTCCTGAAGATGACCAATGTCATCAACAACCAAGGTGAAGGTTACAACCCCGACACTGGCCACTTCATCGCACCACTCAACGGCACATACTTCTTCATTGCAACCACGGGGTCAACTACTAGTAGCGAGTATATCCAGATGCGCCTGATGAAAAGAGGGTCCTCACTGTCTAGGACTTTTC
>JADBJO010007457.1:72814-75314 GCA_016801955.1 Conus betulinus | reverse complement strand
GTGTGTGTGTGTGTGAAAGTATGTAAGGTATGCATCATGTTCCTGTAAATTCGATTGGTTTTGTAGTTGTTAACATGCTGTTTCCTGTAACAACGGTATTGTTCAGATTACAGGTGCAGGGACACGTTAAACTGTTAGAAAGTCCAAGCAAAAGAAACTATAATCAGGTACGCAGAGGCTACTGAAGACGTTTGGACAGCTGGATAATCTTACAGCAGCGTAGGGTAGTGTTAACGTGGAAATTAAGGCCGTTTAAGACCGCTGGAGAATTATCTTTTACTCATCCTATACATTTTCCTCTTTATTCAATCTTCGTGTTTTTTCTTTCTTTCTAAAACTCACGACAACACTGACTTAAGTCGTGGAGCCATGGCTGGTGAGCTTCCCATACGTTGGGCGCCACCTCGTCGTCCGTCCAACAACAGTCCCCCATGAACTTAACCAATCCGACGACCTGGGCATGAAGTCATCAGAGGCACAGAGGTGGAGAGGGCAACAGGACTGAGGTTGATTGACGAGGGCAGAGCCCGGGCAGCAAATGAAGTTGAAACATCTGTTTTAGGCCGGAACGCTGAGGATGTGGACGATGAATGGGATGCTATAGAATTTTCGTCCGGGCTGTATGGTTCGAGTCCTCCCATTTGAGTCCGTAGTAAAGTCAACACTGGGATGGAGCCCATGAACAAATAGTTCTGATGGGAATCGAACCCACGACCTCCCAGCCAGCAAACCGCGATACAAACCACACTGCCCCATAGTCTGCTCTCTCTCTCTCTCCTCTCTCTCTCTCTCTCTCTCTCTCTCTCTCTCCTCTCTCTCTCTCTCTCTCTCTCTCTCTCCCATGTCTTAAAAGGGACATGTTGAACACTTGATTGATATCGTATTGTGTGTAATACATAAGTCTCATAGACAGACCTGGCTCTAACGACACACATTTCTGCCAGTTCCAGTATGTGCATGCTCCAACTTTGTGTTCTGAATCATATACAATCATTGCATAGAGTGAGTTTTTGACATGTGTGACCTCAACGTCTGGACCGAATCATTCAATGTTGACTCAGATGAGACAGATGACCTTATACCGTCAGATCTGTTTGAAAATAGACTGTCACAAGACGAAGTAGTGAACGCGTTTGGCCGATTTCTCCTCAACTTTCTCCAGCTTGTTTTGCAATACTTGTGAGCTCTTACGAAAAAATACATTTTCACATATGCATGGAACTTGATGTTGCCTGCATGACTAATTTGTTTGGAGTGCATGGAGTTGACCAGGTATTGAAAGTTGCATGAAACGTTCTTATTTCCAACGTTTATGTCCAGCAGCAAGCAGCATGAACTGTGAAGAAATCGCCTTTCAGTGAAATGAAAATGTTCACTGACAGAAATACAGGACTGGGACACGTCCGCTTGTTTACAAGCTGCTGTGCAAAGTTCTCGTTCTTGCCAGTGTTAGAAATCCAATCAGAAGCAACGGGGACAGGTTGATCTTCTCCCTATTTGAAAGATCTCTTACACAATGCTTCCCCTATCGATGCTCCCCCATGCTAAATACCCCCCCCCCCCCCCCCCTTTACCGCTCGCCCGTGGTATGTAGGTCTTTGCGTGTATGCGCTCGAGCGTGGACTTTGACTGTGGTATGGGAAAACAATTGCCTTCCATACCCTCTTCCCCCGGAACAAGAGCTAGAACTTTCCGTTGTGGGCGGGGGAGCATAGTGCTGGCCAAAACCATGCAGGAGGAATATTTGACAGGGGGAGGGGAGGGGGAGGGGGAGGGAGGCATCGAGCGGGTACAGTACCGAGCTTCGACAAGTAGTGTATCGAGCGGGGGGGGGGGGGGGGGGGGGGGGGGGGGGGGGGGGGGGGGATTATTATCGAGCGGGGGTGGGGGTGAGGGTGGGGTATCGATACGCTACCGAAGTGACCTGTCTTTTGCGGCGTTCATCGACGATGCTGTTAAGCGTGTGCCTGACTAGATGAGTCAACAGAGCGCAGTCCGGATGTCTGGCAATTCGCACAGGCCCAACGTGGAGCACTGGTGACAGCGATGAATGTCAAGTAATCCAGAAGGACATGAGAAATCCTCATGGAAAAGCTGCCAAGACGCGTTAAACCATTGAACACTAGATGTACGTTGGCATTCAATAATCTGTCTGGCTGTTGTCTGTCTTTCTGTCTGTCTGTCTGTCTGTCTGTCTGTCTGTCTGTCTCTCTCTCTCTCTCTCATCTCTCTCTCTCTCTCTCTCTCATCTCTCTCTCTCTCTCTCTCTCTCTCTCTCCTCTTCTCTCTCTCTCTCTCTCCACAGCATTCATTCCAAATATGAGAATCGGTTCTGTCTTAAGCATTGCTATAATGTTACTGTTCGATGCAGGATTAAAATCGAAATATCACCAATGCTGACCATTGTCATGCGTGTGCCATTTCATAATCTGAATCAGGCCGGTAATTCTACTTCCAGTCACGCCACTGTCTTAAGCATTACTGCAATGTTGCTGTTCGA
>JADBJO010007457.1:60000-61853 GCA_016801955.1 Conus betulinus | reverse complement strand
AGATAGAGAGGAGCGAGAGAGAGAGCTAAGCCCGATAACATGTACACAACTTAGCACCATGCATGTTTTGGTGAAAATAGTCAGGTATCCTGATAAGGCAAGGTTTGAATGCATGCGTGGCATTGATCATCGGGAAAAGACCCAAAAGAAAAGAGAAAGAAAGCAAGAAGGAAACACAGACAGAAAAAAAAACAGAAAGATCGAAAGACAGAAAAGATAGACCGAAAAAGAAGATAAGAAAGAAAGACAGACAAGGCAGAAAGATAGAACGACAGACAGACAGAAAGACAGACAGACAGAAGATAGACATACAGACAGGTAGAAAGAAGAAATATAGAAAGACAGACAGGCAGAAAGACATAAAAACAGACAGACCGAAAGACAGACAGACAGACAGACAGACAGACAGACCAGACAGACAGGAAGAGAAAGATAGAAAGACAGACAGGCAAAAGGCAGAAAGGAAGAAAGACAGACAGAGAGACAGACAGACAGAAAGACAGACAAACAGACAGACAGACAGAAAGGAAGAAAGACAGACAGACAGAAACACACAGATACTAGAAAGAAAGATAGAAAGAGAGACAGACAGACAGACAGGAAGAAGCCATACAGATAGACAGAAGACAGACAGGATGAACAGACGACAGACAGAGAGAGAGAGAGAAGCAATGAGTGACAAAGTCAGAGAACACTTCACACCGCTGCAGAGCACACGACGTCACACCGTAGCAATGAGGCCGGTTTACACGAGGGGGGGTCAGTGGTAGGGGGTGAGTGGCAGGGGAGAGGGGGGGGGGGGGGGGGGGGGGGCGAGAGGAACGCCGTGATATTAGCAGCGGCAGCCTGGAGTGTGATGAGATGGGGGAGGCAGAAGAAGGGGCGAGGGGGGGGGGGCGGGGGGGTGGGGGGGGGGGGGGGGGGGGGGGGGGGGGGGGGGGGGGGGGGGGGGGGGTGAACTGGTGTAAGCGGAACGCTGGAATGATAGCACTGGTGGGTGATGAAAAAAAAAAAATGAGTCATCACTACACTTGTTTCCAAACGTGGAAACTTGCACGTGCTGATGGTCAAGGTACAATTTCATTCAACTCAGGTGCTGTTTAGGAATGGTATCCACGTTCCCATCTCTTCCCCCACCTATCCTGCGTCTATCATCTTCCTGACTCATCTCTTGGTGACAAATGAGTCCGTTCAAAGGGCAAATAACTCTACTGTTTTTCGCTTGCTGTCTATGTTGTGTTTGTTTGTTTGTTTTCTGTTATTTCGTTTAGTTTCTCAGGTTATTTGGCCTATCACTACTTTGGACAATTTAAGTCGTGTGTGTGTGTGTGCGTGCGTGCGCTCGTTTGACCACTCTCAGAGAAAGACCAGGAGATGAAAGTGATGGAACCCATAGTTGAAGCGAACACTCTCTAGCGGGAAATGAGGGGGCTTTGGGACGGTCAGCAAATGGACCATTCTCTCTCTCCCACGCCTGTCAGTCTGTCACTATGCATGTTTGCCTCTGTCTCTCCTTGTCTCTTTTATCTGTCTGTCTGTCCTCAATGCCTTTGTCTCTGTCTGTCTGTCTGTCTGTCTGTTCTGTCTGTCTCTCTCTCTCTCTCTCGGCGTCTCCTCTCATCTCTCTCCCTCTCTCTCCCTCTCTCCTCTCTCTCTTCTCTCCTCTCTCTCTCTCTCTCTCTCTCGTGCGCGGTCTCGCCGTTTTCCGTTTTCCGTCGATGACATCTTCATGCATGTGGAAAGGGGGCGGGTGGGGGGTGGGGGTGGGGGGATGGCGCGGAGATGGGAATGGTGTGAAAAAAATGGTGTTATTGAGAGTCGTACACGAGACTGGCCGGTTGTGACCTTCGAAA
>JADBJO010007457.1:52500-55000 GCA_016801955.1 Conus betulinus | reverse complement strand
GGGGGGGGGGGGGGGGGGACAGTTGAGCCACTACTATACTCTTTATTTGTGTGGCATCAGTTATCGGATCAATGGAGCACCTACCTAAGGCGGTGAGTTTTTTTTCCCTTTCTTTCTTTCTTTTTTTTTTGTCTTTTTACCCCTAAGGCCGAAACCCACCTCTTCATTTTTTGGTGCTTCACACTGTCTTCATCTGCCAACCCCCCAAAAAACAAACAAACAAAAAAGCAGTTTCCACTACTAGCTTTTTTTGTTCTCCTTTTTATTCTCTCCAACCAGTCCCTTACACGCCATGCGTAGTCTGTATCTTCTCTCACAAACGGACATACTCTCGCTGATTTTTTTTTTTTAGTGTTTTGGAGTTTGACACAAAATGTCTGGGTTTGTTAATGTTCTAATGTGTCGTGTACTGGCACTCTCACACTGATAATATATGTTGCTTATACAAAGAAAACAACAGAGATGAAACAAAAGACTTAATACTTATACAAAGAGAACATAAATGAAACAAAAGACTGAATACTTAATTATCTTCTTTTCTTTTAGATTTTCCCAAAGAGAGAGAGACAGAGAGAGAGAGAGAGAGAGAGAGAGAGAGAGAGAGAGAGAGAGAGGAGAGAGAGAGAGAGAAGAGAGAGAGAGAGAGAGAGAGAGAGAGAGAGAGAGAGAGAGAGAGAGAGAGAGAGAGAAGAGGAGAGGGAGGAGGGAGGGAGGGAGGGAGGGAGGGAGAGAGAGACAGACAGACAGACAGACAGACGGACAGACAGACAGACAGACAGGACAGACGGACAGACAGACAGACAGACAGACAGACAGACACAGACAGACAGACGGACAGACAGACAGACGGACGGGACAGAGGCTGCATCATAGAGTTGTGTGTAGTTTGCTACAAATCGTCCCACCAGTTGGCTATTCCCCGTCACTACCATACTCACCTGTGGATGGTGGCGCACCAAGTCCACTAATCCCAGGAAAAGCCCTCTGCTGGGAATCGACCCTACGATGTCAGCGTGCAGCCTTTGGCATTGGCCTCGTTTGGCGTCTTCTACATCGTGTTTCACAGACTTCATCAAGACTGGAACTGCTGATAATGCCAGACTGATAGACTGGGGCAAAACATGGACGAATGTAACATGTACACACACACACACACGCGCGCGCGCGCGCGCACACACACACACACACGCGCGCGCGCGCGCGCGCGCGTGCGCGCGCTTTTTCGCTGTATGTTCCTATGTACGATGTTTTTTTTGTGGGAACTCCATGAGCAAGTTTATAAGCCTTGCAGTCAATTCTCTGTAGTTTATTTAATAATACCTGATTTAAAAGTGGAAAAGCTGTGCCATCTTGGTAGACATTTTTCAATATTCAGTGCTGAGCTTGTTGCCATTTTGATGTCTCTACACCACGTCTTGAGTTTTCCTATTAACTCTTGTCAAATTCTAGTATGCAGCTATTCTAAATCGGCCCTTAGCGCTTTTCAGTCTTCCAATCCAAAAGTACATGTTGAGATGATAACAGAAATAAATCATGTCATACATCTTCTGTCTACTAAACGCATTACAGTTACATTTTGCTGGGTACCCTCTCATTGTGGAATTTCAGCAAATGAGAGGGTCAATCAGGCTGCAAGAAAGGCAGCCCGAAATGTCGAAGGCTCAATACCACTTGACATTCCCTTAGATTTAAGTGAATGCTATTCTTTAATAAACGAAGCATCCAGTGAAAAATTTGGAAATGTATTAGAGAACTCAGAAATTAACTATTACCACAACTGTATTAAACCCAATTCTGGGAAAAAAAAAAAAAACTCTATTGGCCTCATCAAGACCCGACCTTGCCTCCATACCTAGAGGAATACAAAGCTTAATGCACAGAATCCGTTTGAATTCACTTCGGACAAATTCGGCAAAAATGTTACATGCATGTGTGGAGAAAGAGTTGGAGTTGAACGTCTATCATTTTACTGTCCAAGAGCAAAGGAGGTTATTAGAAAAACTGGTGACGACGATATTTCATCTGATGGATCCGGTTCCTGTCTCTATCTAGAGCGTTAAATAACTGGTTTTATCTTTACACAATTTGCAAAAGTTTGTTATATGGTTCAGTTGGTATTTATCTTTAAATTTGTTTAAATTTTTCTGAGTGGTTAACCGTTCGTCCTTCTACACATTATTTGACTTGCATCGTACTACCTATCCAAATATGATTGACAGTGCTCAAGAGCTGACAAAGTGGTCCATTGGACGCTCTCCGTATAGTTTTACATATTGTGTGGTTGGATTTTTTTTTCACTTAAAATAATGATTTCCCAAGGTGGGGTGGGGGGGGGGGGTTGCTTCATTTGTTATTATAATTAAACCATTCAGGCATGAGCACACACACACACACACACACACACACACACACACACACACACACACACGCACGCACGCACGCACGCACGCACGCACGCACGCACGCACACACACAACACACACACACACACACACACACA